>JAOANR010000001.1:83355935-83467702 GCA_030278955.1 Hygrophila difformis
AAATTAGTGTAGCTAGTGTTCATTTTTTTCCAGTTTATATTTTTGTATTTTGGGTTTAAAGCATTCAATCAATGGATGTTTTTGGACATGTTTTAGTTTGTGGTATTAATGCAAGAAATTACTCACAAAAATATGTTATGGAATTTATTCCATGGGATGGTTTACTGTTTCGTTTATTTTCTTTGGTCACTTGATCATGTTTTTTTGTTCTCTTGCTTTAGTTAGGTTATTTTCTTTTTATTATCTTTACCCATCATTATGTTGCATCATTCCCGTCTTAATCCCACGGATTAAGACGCAATACCCCAGATTGCAACATAAGGTGTTATGCTGCCAAAATTTTAGAAAATTTTATAAAACCCAGTCGCTAGGCATTCCTGTCGCGAGACCACGTCTCGCAACACACTTTTCAGTCTAGCGACATGGAACCAAACACTTAAAAAAAAATTTCAAAACCCAGTCGCCAGACCCACCTGTCGCGAGACCACGTCTCGCGACACACTCTTGGTCTCGCGACTGGAAGCCCAAAATACTTGGAATTTTTTGTTAGCCCATGCCAGTCGCTAGACTCCTTTCGCGGGACCATGTCTCGCGCCACAATTCGAGTCTAGCGACTGGGCCTCCATGACTTAGCAAAAATTCTAAAACTCCACCTGTCGCGTGACCCATGTCGCGAGCCTAGGTTCGCGACACAATTTATGGTCTCGCGACTGGGTCCTCATCTCCTTTAAATTCCAAAAATTCTGACTTCCAACCCCGTGTCGCGAGACCACGTCTCGCAACACAATTTTTGTCTAGCGACACGGAAACCCTAAAATTCTAAAAAAATTCAATTTCTTTTATTTCCCACCTCTAATGTCGTGATCCTCCCGTCGTGACGCAATTTCTATCTCACGGCATGCATGGCACCCTTTCTGCCAAATTTTTATTCTCCATCTCACCCCATTAATTAATTGAACCTTTATATTAATATTTTGAGGTTGAAATCCAATGATCTCAACCCATAATTAATTTAATATAGAGAACTTTGTTCAATTTCCATTAAAAGATTTTTCTACAAAATTTATCTCTTATGTTTTAAGTATATAATCCGGACTGTAATTGATTAATTATGGAATGAAAGATTGTTTAAAACATAAAGAGTAATTATGGATTAATTTCCATACCCTTGCATGAGAAACCAATGTCTCTAATACAAGATGACCCAAAAATATTCTCTTAATTTATTTTGGTCTTTCTCGTGTTGTGTGAAACGGCTAGTAAGAAATATATCAGACTAATGTTGGCGGGTATTCCCACACGGATAAACTAGCTCGTAGTCTGAATATTAATTACTAGTTGTTATTTTGCATGGTCCGGGCAGTGGTCGGTGGAAGCCTTGGCGGTTCGTCCATCCGGGATTATAATAGCTGCTCAGCTGACTCCTACCCGGATACAGTTTTATTTTCTTTATCTTAATTTCAAACCTGAATTTAGAGTTGTAGTAATGTTCGATGACATATGCCAATGTTGTCTAATAATTATTGCAGTGATAGAACATGTGGGCTTTTATCCAGTTCACAGATAATGGAGTCTAAGATGACGGCGGCAACTGTCATTTAAGGCATTCCACTGTCTAAAAAATCATTCCATCCAAATGAGAGGGAAATTGGAAAGAAGATATTTGCAGTCCACCCAATCATTTTGCCATCTCTTTAGCCAAAATTCTTCTTATCTCCGGCTATTTCATCTCTGTGTTTCACATTCTGTCTAAACCCACCTTAAATTTTGGGTTAATTTAATTTTACACTTCCTTATAAAATTATGCATGATATTATTATGTAAATATTGTGGTCTAATTATTTTGGGATCCTTCCCTTGGACATAGAAGTCTTGATTTAAATCAGATGCATCACAATAAATTTCCAATAAAAATTCATTTATAAAATCCGGATCTAAGTAAGGGATAAATTCCTCAGTTATGACTAACTCATATTCTACTGGGGGTTAATTTTGGGAAATTAGAAGCAGAGTCAGCGATTAGGTCTCATCTAGACTGAAAGGGTCTGTGATCTTATTGAGAGTCTAGTACCTGTTTAGGGAATGATTTTCAAAATCTATTATTTTCCAAAATTGTTGTGTATTGGGAATTTAGTCTTAACTATCACACCGAGATGGGATCCACTTGGATTCAAATACAGTGTGTTAGATAATTCTAGAGGAACATCACTCAGGCCTTGGTTATTTTCTAAGATAGGGTTGAGTTCCTTTCAACTGCCATACTCTTCTGCCAAAGCCTATTTTTTGAGTCCTGAGTGAGTGCATCCGGAACGAACTAATTTATTAGTTCGTTTCATTAGTTTTTATCTCATAACCACCCGGATGGAAGCGAACACTGCGAGCGGTTCACCGAGATCCGGGAATTCTTGATCCACATCCGGTTATCATGACTGGGGGCTCTTCTTATACTACCAGGGTAACTCTTTCAAAACCTCCGAGTGATAGGATTTTAAATGCTTTCTTTACCGCTTTCTTTTAAATGCTTTCTTTAGAGGTCACTCGGTTGTATTGAGAGTAGTGGAACTGCTTCTAGGTTTGAGAGTTATGGGATAGTTCAGGCTTGATTAGAATCTTTGGGTGTGACATAGGGGAATGATGGGAGTACTTGGCATCTCAATAAATGATTTGTCAGGTGTTGCTTGTCCACCACAGATTATTAATGTAACTTTGAAAGGCCTGTGAAGGGAGTTATGAGTCTGTAGTATCTTAGATTATGATTCCTTAAGAGCATGTAAATTCTTACTGTAAGTACCTGTCTGTTAAAGGGAACACAGTATAGAAAGCATGAGAGTTAGCTATCTGAAAGGATTATCCCAAGTTAAGATCTGTGTAATGGAAGTTTAATTGTGTTTCATCTGAATCTTGTCCAATTTTTATTATTTTCTTCCTGTCCCTTCTGTCTCATTTTAAATCTGCTTTCTTAGATTAATTTAACCGCTTTCTTAGAATTATTTTATTGCTTTCTTAGATTAAATTTAATTCGCTTTCCAGAATAATTTTATCTGCTTTATTTTAATTGCTTTCATAGCTTAGTTTAAAATTCCGTCAAGTAGATGATAATTAAAACACAAACTTGAATCGAGTAACCGAGTGGAAAATCTTATAAAACGACGTGGGCCCTGCTTCTATCGCACATCCTCCAGTGAACGATCCGGTATACTATAAATACTGCAATTTTTGACTCCGTGCGCTTTCGGGGGCACAGTTTCTTAACACGAGTAAATAAAAACGTGACAACCTATAAATATATCCATAATCCCAACTCCGCCTTCATAAAGTGGTTTCATTAAATAAAAATCAAACCCGGGATTATTATCTTATTTTCTTTTTAGAAAATACTCGTGTGGGAAATCTGTCAAAAGTTTCACAAACTTTGGTGGACGGTGCTTTATGGACAGATCCACATAGTCCACATGGGCTGGAACAGGGGCAGGGGCAGGCTGCACTACAGTCTGTGGTAACATCTGAAATAACTGTGCCAGTTGCTCGGTGAACTCAATTGGATTGAAGGCAGCTGCCCCTCCTACTGGTGGATTCCCGAGAGGCACCTGAGCAACAGGTGGCACCTCCGGTACAGGTGGAAGAGGAGGAGGTAATCCATCATTCATCGACTCAACATCATCAGATTGAACCTCCTCAGAAACAAAATCCCCAGCCCTATCCCCAACTGACGGGCCTTGGTTTCTGCGGGACCTCCCCCGTCGCCCAGTACCTCTAGCTCGGTAAGGAACCATTCTGTTATGCAAAACAGACACAACACGAACAACCATGTCAGCAGAAATCACCAACATACATTTATCATAAATGACTGATAGCAGAATAAAAATATAACAATTAAATAAATAAACAATGTATTCACAGTCCTCAATGATTGTCAAGTCACAAGGATCCTGACTGGAGTACCATTGTTCTTCCACAGTTCCCTAACTGTGGCTCAACCTGGTATGCGCAAAACTAAACAAAAATAAGAATAGGAATGCAAATCTACACTATATGTATCCCACACACATCTCACCGCCTATGTCGACAACAATTTTAATGCAATAAAAGAGCACACAGGCTCTGATACCACTCTGTAACGCCCCGAAAGTTCAAACCTGATTTTCGCAAGCATTACCGCCGTACTAACTATCCTAAACTAGTGGCCAGCTAATTTAAAACAGTTAGTACAAGGCTGAGAAAACCTAAAGTGATCATCTGATTAATCCAATTTCATGCGGAATCTAAAATAAAATAAAACAAAAAGGCATGAAAATAATCCCCACATATTAATTGAATAAAAAAGACAATCATTGTCAGAGTATCAGGCTACAAGCCTCTCAAACATAATCTGGCATCCTGCCAATATAGCAGAAACAAGGCTACCAGCCCAAAGCAGTAGACACATAAGGCCACAGGCCGACAGAATATAAATCCTAGGCTCATAAGCCTCAACTAGTCAACAAAGTATCAAGTAATAGCAATCAAAAGAGTACCACATAAATAAACATAATAAAAATAAAATGAGAATCCTATCTATGTGATCTCTCATCCCCATACCCCAATCATGCTCCAGCGCCTCCAGCAGGATCTATAAAACAGACAAAAACAAAGGGAGTCAGTACAACGTACTAAGCAAGGTTACGTGTTGGGGAGTAAGGGATAACATAGCAACAAGAGTAAATAATAATAATAATAATAATAATAATAATAATAATAATAATAATAATAATAATAATAATAATAATAATAATAATAATAAAAGCATGAATAACATAGCAGAATAACAATAAAAGCAAATAAACATCACACCATCCCATACCGGTGCTTCAACCACAATCATACAATTTATGCACGTGATGCATGGCCTAACATACACCTATCTAACCTATATGCAAATGCAATGAATATGCCTAGCCGGCACCTAAAAACCCGGGCGGTATGAACCCACGGGTGATGATATCATCAACTCCAACCCATTACAGGGTAACATACACCATCCCCGCAGGGACCACAGGCATCACAACCCAAATTATATACCCCAAAGGGCCAACAGGCATCACAGCCAATAATCACACCCCGAAGTGCCAACCAAACTGTTACTTCCACCATAATGTAACTTCATATGCTATGACTAATAAGAGTAATAAACCCAGCATTTAACTTTATAACACAACATCCGACTGCCAACAAGTGTACCAGTATAGTTGAATGAAATGTTTTTTAAAATAAATTGACCAAATACATGGATTTAAGCACTTTATACAAATATTAATAAAAAGCACTAAAATTAACCACTAAGATTAGCAAAAATGTGAAGATTAGCTAACGCAGTACTAGTTTTCAAACTGATCAATGAGGAAAGATATTAAAATATTTAAACAAGTCTCAACCTCTCTGAAACAACCTTCTGAAATGCTGTGACCATTGTCCTTTGTCATTAGACAAAAATGTCCTTTAAATGCTATTGTACACGAGTAAGACTAAGTAGAATGAGAAATATCCCAGGAATGGTTATGCTGATGCCAAGTATATATTTGGTCACTTGCATAGAAGCTAATAAAAATAATATAAAAATAAAGATACTAGCAAGCAAATTTGAAGTCATAAACCACTGTAAGTACTCATACCCAACTTTGACTAGATTTTCCCTTCAAAAGTGCGTTATATGTGTAAGCATTCATATATCTATGTAATTATTCAACCGTGAGACCAAAATCAGAGCATCAATCAACAATGTTCAAGATAATGAATCTATAACAACTAGTTTCAACGGTCGCAAGCATTTGCATATTCTTCTACATTCGAGACCGGAATTCATTGCTAAGAAATTTAGAATCGGCAACAACGGGGAAAAGAACAAGAAGTCCAAATAATGCTACACGTAACCCCTTGCCAAAATCACCCCCAATACCTCCCCAAACACGTAATTTAAGCATAAAAAATCCCTTGCCTGTTATCTTCCAACGACTAAACACCTCCGAAATGCCCAAAATTGAGTCCGATCGGCCAAAACAAATCAAAAACCTAACATTTTGAAACATCTCCAAATCACCACCAAAACGAACGAAATAAAAATCATTGTGAAGAAGATGACGAGGAGAAACACTTACCAACAACCCTTAATCAATCGGCCAAGAAACGCGATGATTTGAGCGAGTTGAAATCTCCCCCTTTTCTTTCTTCCTCTCGGTCGGCCTCCCTCTCCTTTCTACCGTTTATTTCTTCTATTTCCTAAAACTACAAATTAACCCTATTTAAAACCAATTTCTAAATATTACAAATGGCCCCTTCCCACTCTCAATTAATTCAATTGGAACCCATCCAAACTTGAGTGAAATTATTCAATCACCAAATAATTTATACAGTCCAATTTAATTAAATCGGGTCATTACAGCTGGAGCTCGCGAGGGGTGGCAGTGGGGTTGGAGACGACGACATGGACGGAGGACGGAAACAGCTAGAGATGTTACCGGGGCTGTTGACAGAGGCCAGAGATGACGAGAGGGCTTGGCCTGATACACCGGTGGAAATGGCTTGGAGAGATCGGCGAGGGCTCTTCGGAGTTGACGGAGACGAGAACGGCAAGCGGACGAGCGGTCGGGGGAAGGAAAACCCTCGTTGAAGAAGAAAGGCTCCTAACGCAAGATGGTCGCGCTTGCGCCGGGGCTGGGCCAAGTCCTCTAACGCGGGATGAACCTGTGTGAAGCAGAGCTGGGCCAAATTTACATTGTTGGGTTTTTAATCCATTTGGGCCAAGGCTTCTTCTCCTCAATTTAATTAATCGAAGCCCAAATAAACCTGGGTTCGGACTATCGGGTTGTCTGTCAGTTGGGTCGGTTCGGGCTACCATGCCAAAACTATTCATATGTTTCGACTAATAGAAAACGGAGGGAGTATAACATATTCAATTAATCATATTAAAGGGAATGAGGACTTATCTCAACTTGTTAAGTCCATTAACTCCTAGGACTCGATTCCCCACCGGCCCTATCCCCCCCTTATTTATCTTTGTAATTTGTGTGGCATGAACTCCTTGTAGTTTTAGAATATTAACTTTTATAATTTTTAATTGTACACAATTTAAGTTATTAATCATTAAAAATGTGCATCGGCATTCGTGTCCGAGCCCAATGTAGCGTTTTCTATGAGACGGAGGTAGTATTATCACTTGAATAAAGACTAATACAAATTTTCCCATAAATTCTTTCTACCATTTACAAGGAATGACACTAAATTATTATCACATTTAAACGTAATTAGAATATCATATTTATTTTGAAATTTATATTTTGGAAATAAAAAATCAAATTTATAGAAACATATAATTTATTTATTTATTTATTAACTGGGAATCCAAGTACAAAAACAAATATTAAAATATTACTATAGGTATTGCATGGAAACTCATGTCGGTAACTGAGAATTTAATGGTAATAAATAATATCTTAGGCTATAAATTATTTATTCATTATCTTAGGCTAAAATATTATATATTGGATAAATTAAATAATACCTCAATTAATATTATTATTGTTATATATACTTCCTATGTTTTCATATAATTGCTCCCATCATGCATTTCACGCAGTCCAAGACACATTTTTAGATGTCAATAACTCAAAGTACCAGAATACAACGGTCAGATTTCCTTACGAAATTACGGGAACACCCTTCTCCATCCCTCGTACTACTATAAATTTTGGCTTGGCGCTATGGAACCCCCATCCAAGTCAAATTCCCCGCCAAAAAACCCTCGCCTCCGGCGTCCGCGCTCTGGCCTCTGCATCTTTGAAGCAGCAATGGAAACTGGAAAACCCTCTCTGTTATCTTCGTTTAAATCGAAGAAGCTATTGCGCAATGAGGAGTACAAAACTCCGATGATTTCGCCAGAGAAGGAGGCGGAGAAGGTATCAGCGCCCGCCTCAACTCCCTTGGGGGCTCAGACCCCCTGTAAGGCGGCGAATCCGATACGCCGGTTGCGCAATCGATCGGCGGCGATGTCCATTAAGGAGGTCAGGCAGGCGGCGCTCAAGCCCCAAGAAAGGGGATCGACGCACACTTCGGGAAACGATCCGGAGCCAGGGATCAAGAAAGAGAAAGAGCCCATCGCTAGATCTAAGAAGAAGTCGGCCGATTCTAAGACGACGCTTGCCGAAAAGTAAGTCGTTTTTTCAATTATTTTAATTTGAACTTTGGAAGGAAAACTAAAGTTACGTTTATTTCTGGATCTAGAGTTATCCATGCGTGCATCTGATCCGCAGATCCGATTTTACTCTGCTTATCTGATTTTTGGATTCTCTTTATTCATTTGTGACGGAGTTTGATTATCCAGTTGCTTATCTGATTCGATTTGCTTTCGCATGCTTTTTCTTTTTTTAACTTTCTGAATGAATTCTGGAAAAAAGATTTCTGATTCCTTTCTTTCTCTAGTTCAAAGTATTTAGACGTCATCTTGATTTCTCTGTGGCAATTGAAAGTTTTGATATTTCCTGTCTATATTTTTATCTGGTTGATACATGAATTCCTTGTTCAGATGAACTCTTCTGGATCTCCTGTTCGATGAGAATACAATTATTTGTTGTTTTTCAGGTATGAATTGTTGGTTGAATTCTTCATCAAGTTGGACATATCAATCAGGCTTCTTCAATTAAGGAGATCTGCTACAATATTTACTAACATCAGCTCTCTAATAGAGAAGTTTACGAATAGGTCTGTCATATGGTTCTTCCATTTGGCATCAAAGCAAATTTATTTGATTTGGTTTTGTTTTCTTATTGATTTTTTGGGTAAAACTGCAGGAGGTTCACACATAGCCATTTAGCACAACTAAAGTTTATCATGCCTGAGGCCATTGTGATAGAGAAAGTCTTTAGGCACGATGAAATGACTGGCTGCAGGAAGCCCGATCTCCACATCACAGTGAATGTTGAGGCAATTGATAGCAAAAGCATATCAAAATCTTCCAGTATTAATTTGCAGCTGGTAAAAATGTTTCGCGACAAGCTTTTGGAATTCTTTAAATCCCATCCGGAGGTACTGCTCAATTTTGTCTGGAGTTGTTAGTTGCACATTTATGCTTTCGATTTTGTATTGGATTTATTCATTGCACTTTTATGATTTTGCTTTGAAGGGGAAGTGAAGTTAAGACTGTAGTTTTACTGATAATCCATGTCGTGTCTGAGACTATTCAGGTTGATCAAGTCCCAGAGGAAACACTGCCAGAGCCATTTAGTCGACTGAAGAATGATCCAAATCCAGTTCAATCATCAGCTCCATCACTGATGAGTACTGAGACACCTGATGTGGGAAATTTGGGACAGACGGTCAAAGCATCACATTTCCCTGAATTGTTTAAAACCGGATTCTCTCAGCGACAAATTATTGTCAACCTTGAGAGTGCAGACCAAGAAAAGGCTAGTGATTCTTTTGGTTCAGAGTCTCAACACTCTAAAAGCAGCCCCTCTGGGAAGGAAACTGGGGGGGTTTCTGTCAACTCTCATTCAGACAGTTTACCAACTCCATTGCCTGAAACCCCCATTAGACGCATCAATCCCACAGAGGATATGGACCATGCTTCTACTCCCAAACCATTGATGATTGCTACGCCAGGGCTTCGTCCACCTAAGAGGTGTTGCGTGAGCCCTGATGATGAACCATCTAAATTACCAAACAAACTAACCAGGCGGCCACTCAACAGATCTTTGACATTTGACTCTCCCGTGAAGACTGTGAAAGCAGTTGAGGGTAAATCCAGCAGGAGCAACATTTCATCAACTGATGATGACATCTATGATATTCTTCCAGCAGATCTCATACAATCAGTGAGCTCATTTCCATTTTTACTATATACTTCAGCTCCCCTGACTGACCATGGATTATCTTATAATGCTAACAGATTCAAGAAAGGGAAAGGTTAGCTGAAACAGAGAAGGATCCGGCAATCTCTCAAGCAAAATGGCGAAAACAAATGCTTGCTAGCCTACCCAAGCTATTTGACATGGTTCGATATATATTTCAATCCATCCGAGAGTCAGCAATCACTAAAGAAGAGCTGATACATAAGATAATAACTGACCATTTGGACATTGTTGACAGAAGTAAGCACACCCCAGTTCCCCTGACCATAATTTTGTCATTGCAAAGTTGAGTTGGGATTTGAACCTTTTGATCCATTTTAACAGGGGAGGTTGAGGATCAGCTCAGATTGCTGCAAGAATTTGCTCCCGAGTGGATTTCTGAGAAGGCAGATTTAATCGGAGATAGACTCATTTGGTAATTTTTATTTATTAGTCATCAAATTCGATTCATAATATAGAAACTAACTATGCTAATTAATGTGGGATACCCTTTTGCAGCGTGAACAAGTCCTCCTGTCATCAGACAATCCACAGGAGGCTCTTGGAGGCCAGGTGAACATATGTTCTATTATGTACCAAATTTTTGCATGTCACTTTCACGTGCCAAAATTTTCTGTGTAATAATAATAATAATAATAATAATAATAATAATAATAATTTTTTAGTGCTAGCATTTCATGTACCAAAGTCAATTCGCAATTATTTATTGCCACTATTTGTTTTCAATATGATAAATTAATTCGTGTAATGAAGGTGGACTCAAGAGTTATAAATTAAATGCAGGACTTTATTCCCTCCATTCCATTTTACACCATTTAAAGTGTTACAGTTCTTTTGGTCACTTAATGTTTTAAAATATGTAAAATTAAAAATTACTGTATATAAGATGTACTATATTTTAAAATTATGCGAATAGACAAATCTAACAAGATCAAATTGTTATTTTATTTATTATATATTTGCATTTAAATTAAGTATAAGTTAAACAAATAACATTGTTAAAAAAAAATAAATGTAATACTTTAATCCGAACGAAACACAATGAATGAAAATCAAATAGATCACATCCGATGTTCCAATTTCAACAAGTCATGAGGAGTAGCCACCATGATCACATTGGAAGAAGAAGAATAAAGCACCAAGAAAGAAGACAGACAGAATTTGGACAAGAAGTAAGGAAGATAACAACATTTTGAAGGAAAAAAGAAATGTTCAAAGACATGTTCATCATGATTTTTATGACAATGCCAAAAATAAATAAGGTTTTGTAATAAAATCAAATCAAACTAAACTACTCCCTCCGTCCCGCGAATTGTGGCTCGTTTCTTTGGGCACGATAATTTATGTGGTGCGGGTGTGGTGAGGTTTAGTGGTTCAAGTGATGTGGGTATTTGTGTTTAAAATTTTAATGAATTTTGATTTTCTTTATTGTTTAACTTTGACAAAATATTATTGTAATGATTTAATTAGAGAAAAATATTAAAGTGTGGTTTTGTTAGAATCGTCCAGACGTCTAGATTTATAATATATATTTTATATAATTTTTATTTGTACCAATTTTAAAATATGAAGAATTAAAGAAATGCAATTGACTTTGTGTAGAAAAATAAAAGTGTATTGGGAGTTGTGCAGAATATTAAAAGTCATTACTTTTAATGGGATTTAGAAACCATTAAGATTCTAATCATATTTAAATTTATTAAATTTATCCAAAAAGGGAAAGTGGACACAATTCGTGGGACAACCCAAAGAGGAATACGAGCCACAATTCGTGGGACGGAGAGAGTATTGTATACAAAAGGAGAGCAATTGACTGTATATAGGATTGGATTTGAATATGACCTGTTTCTTCACCAAATTAATCATTACTTAATGATGAGAATATGAAGAACAAGAAGCAAGTTAGCAGAAAAGGTGACACTGATCGAAGACCTCAGCTGAAGCAACAAGGTGTTGGGTAACATTTGGGCCTTCTACTTGGGTTTATTTGTTAGGTTTATTATTCCAGCCCATTAGTTAAATTGTTGTTGGGCTTTATTTCATAAAGCGTTTACACGCTTTTGACTGTATATATCTCTTGAGCTGTCAATTTTCTGTAACCAACTATCTTCAATTTCATTCAATGAAGTTACATTTAAGCTCAATTTCCCTCTTCCTCTCTCGAACCTTCTCTGAATTTCACATGGTATCAGAGCGATCCTGAATTCTGTTTGACTGTTTCTCTACGATTGTTTCTGAATTCTGTTTCTTTTCAATCAGTGGCGAATGATCCTCCACCTGGATCGAATGATCCTCCGCCTCCTACACCGACTGCATCCAATAGCTCAAATACTGCATCAACTCAGTTTCGAGATGAATTTTCACTTACCTCGGCCAATCAACCTAACCTGCAACTGTCCTCGTTTCTTCTGGACAAAACCAACTGGACATCCTGGAAGATTGATGTGGAACAGACGCTCATCATCAAAATGAAGATTGGATTCGAATTGATTGTCTAGTGTTAAAGTGGTTAAGGAATTCAATTTCCCCCGAGATAGGGCGACAATGTGTTCACAATTCTACTGCTCGAACTCTATGGCTTGAGTTAGAAGATAGCTATGGTAAAACTAGTGGTCCTCGATTTTTATCACTTAAGAAGAGAATTGTTAACTTTGTTCAAGGAGATAAATATGTTACAAGTTACTACACTGAATTGAAATCTCTCTGGAAGGACTACAGAGTTCTTAATCCATTTCCTATGAATCATCAACTTTCAACTCTTGGCACGGATGTTCAACAAGCCCCTGTTGCTAACATTTACCAAGACTAACTAATAAGGGGACTAAAGCCGGAAGCGATCTTAGAAACCAATCGCGAACATTTCCTGAAAGTAGACGACAAGTTTGAAATATTATTCCATCCAGACCTTGAAGGGAAATTAGAAGGCTGCAAGATATAAAGACTATGTATGTTCTTCTGTGATGAGTCTTGAAGCAGTCCCATAATCCTTCAATGAAGCTCAAGGGATTCCTCATTGCGAAAAGGCTGTTGAAAATGAGCTTCATGCCTTACAGCTGAATCACACTTGGGACATTGTTAAACTTCCTCCAGGCAAGAAGCCTATTGGCTGTAAGTGGGTGTTTCGGGTTAAGTACAATGCTGATGGAAGCATCAATCAGCACAAAGCACGACTTGTTGCCAAGGGATTTCATCAGAAATTTGGTCAAGATTACAATGAATCATATGCACAAGTGGCCAAAACTGTTACTGTGAGACTTATTATTGCCTTAGCATCTTCATTTCATGGGCCTCTCTCTCAATTAGACATTAACAATGCTTTCTTGCACGGCGACCTCGATGAAGAAATATATATGATTTGTCCCCTGGACTTGCCTCTTCCTCTGGAGATGTTTGTAAACTCAGAAGATCTTTGTATGGCCTCAAACAAGCACCAAGGCAATGGTATATTGCCTTGGGTGACTTTCTTGATGCAGCTGACTTCAAATCCACATACAGTGACGCCTGCTTGTTTGTTAAAGTCACTACAACAGGTATTGTCATTCTAGTTGTTTATGTTGACGATATCCTTATCACAGGTGATTATTCCACTGAAATTACCTCTATCAAGAAAGCATTACATGACAAGTTTACTATCAAGGATCTTGGTGCAGCTTCTTATTTCCTTGGATTGGAAAATGGTACTACTGCTACTGGCTACTCTATCTCCCAAATAAAATATGCTACTTATCTCTTATCTGAGGTTGACATATCTCCTAATCCTAAAGCTCATACACCCGGCACTCCTCACAAATCCCTCAGTCCATATGGAGAATTATTTGACAACCCACAGCTCTTCAGAATGGTAGTAGGGAAACTTCTTTACCTTGGTTTCTATCGACCTGATCTCTGTTACTCTGTGCAGCAGCTCAGTCAGTTTATGCACTCTCCAACCAAGGCTCACTTGCAAGGAGCAGTTCAAGTTCTCCAGTATCTCAGAAACTCTTTGAATGTTGGCTTATTCTATCCTTTTGGATTGACACTTGCACTTAAAGGTTTTAGTGACTCTGATTGGGGCAACTGTCCCTACACCAGAAAATCTTTAAGTGGATTTTGTGTGTTTCTTGGTGAAGCTCTCATCTCATGGAAGACCAAGAAACAGAATACAGTCTCTCTAAGTTATACAGAAGTAGAATAAAGGAGCATTGGAGCTGTTACAAAGAGGAAGTACTCTGGATTAACTCTTTACTTCAAGAACTCAGAATTTCTCTACCTAGGCCATTCCCTATCCTTAGCGACAATCAGTCAGCTACTCAGCTTGTGAAGAATTCTTTACATCATGAAAGAACGAAACACATTGATGTTAAATGCCACTTTTTTCGAGACCATTTCAAGAAACTCACCATTGTTCTTGAGTTTGTTCCTTCTGCACATTAGTTAGCTGACTTCCTTACAAAAGGGCTTTCTTCTAAGCATTTTCAGTCCTTTTGCTCCAAGCTGCAGCCGTGGACATCTTCAGCTTGCGGGGGGATGATGAGAATATGAAGAACAAGAAGCAAGTTAGCAGAAAATGTGACACTGATTGAAGACCTCAGCTGAATCAACAAGGTGTTGGGTGACCTTTGGGCCTTCTACTTGGGTTCATTAGTTAGGTTTATTATTCCAGTCCATTAGTTAAATTGTTGTTGGGCTTTCTTTCATAAAGCGTTTATATGCTTTTGACTGTATATATCTCTTGAGCTGTCAATTTCCTGTAACCAACTATCTTCAATTTCATTCAATGAAGTTACATTTCAGTTCAATTTCCCTCTTCCTCTCTCGAACATTCTCTGAATTTCACACTTACCAATTGTTCCAAAGAACCCAACAGTCTGTTTTTGCTGCACCTCAAGTGAATATCATTTTCACTCTCTCATGTCATTTCATTTAATTATCATGCTAATGTGAAAAGTTATTTTTAGAGGCACGTGTGTTTGCTTAGCAGTATGATGAATGCATTTTTAGAGGGACTTATTTTATTAAATATAGAAAATGATTAATTATGTTGAAATATTCGTAAAGAAATAATTAGTTAATTTAAAATGAAGGGAGTAATGTTCATCAAAAAAAAAAATGAAGGGAGTAATGTTTAAAAAAAAAAGAAAAAGGGAGTAATATATTAGTATATGGACTCAAAACACTTGGCCTTAGGCCATCTCCAGCAATAAACTCTATTTTTCAGTCAAATTTATTCTATTTTTCAGTCCAGTTTACAGTTTTCACTTTTCATCACCAACAATTAACTTTAAATTTTATGCTATTTAAGAATATTCTATTTTGATTCTTTTTACTATTCATTTAATTTTTATTTATTAAATTATTATATTGTATTTGTTTAAAAATATAATATATTTAAAGAGATAATAACTAAAAGAGGTCATCAGAAGGACGTCATTCCACTTTGGGCCACGATATTTTAATTTAGAGAAATGTGCCATTAGAAGGATTTTGGGCCCGAATTTAGGCCATTTGGCCGGAATTCGGGCCGCGAATGCCTAAAAGTGGAAATGACTCCTTCTGGTGACCTATTTTAGTTTTTTTTCAATTATTTTTATTTTATGTAGTTAAAATAAATAATACTCATTCTGTGCCATTATTTATGTCATACTTTCTTTTTTTCCCTTGTTCCAATATTTTTATTTCATTTTTATTTTAAAAAATAATTAAATATTAATCGTCAAATCTACCCATCACGGTACTTTATTTAGGGATAATTAGTATTAAATGCATGATATATTAGTGTTACATAAATTCTTAAGTTACATTTTGTTAACACTAATATATCCCTGCAAATACTAATTATCCCTAAATAAAGTATCGTGATGGGTAGATTTGGCGATTAATATTTAATAATTTTTTAAAATTGAAATGAAATAAAAATATTGGAACAAGAAAAAAGAAAGAAAGTTTGACATAAATAATGACACGGAATGAGTATTATTTATTTTAATTACCTAAAATAAAAAAATGAAAAAAATACTGCAAGGCCACACCAGAAGGAGTTATTTCCATTTTTAGGTCATCGCGGCCCGAATTCCGGCCAAATGGCCTAAATTCGGGCTCGAAATCCTTCTAATGGCCCATTTTCCTAAATCAAAATATCGTGGCCTACAAGTGGAAGGACCTCATTCTGGCGGCCTTTTTAGTTATTATCTCTATATTTGAATTATGATTAAACATATAAAATTTAATTTTTATTGTTGTTTTTTGTATTTTAAATTTTAATAAAGAAAATATAATCTGAAATTAATTCATATAAGCAAAATATGTTAAAAAAAATATAAGCAAAATATAAATATAAAAAAAGTTTAAAAAAAGGAAAAGAAAGGTGAGGAATAGCGTTGTGCTACAGTGCCCGCTACAAACAAACAGCGGTGCACTATTCATTCCCTTCAAAAATAGCGACCTGTCTGCCATCTACCGTTTGCCGTTGCCTATTGGAGAGAAATTTCACGCTATAATAGAGTCTTCCATCAATTTACCGGAGCTGTTGGAGTTGTTCTTAACATACACTCCATGTTAGAGAAAAACTCTAAAACATCGTCCAATTCCTTTCCAATGTGCAACGCCAAACGTTAGACGGGCCAAATTTCGAGGGGATGAACAGTGCAATGGGGAATGTAGCGGGATGCTTTGCCGCACCGGTATCCATTGTCTTATTTTTTTTCTTTTCTTTTTTTTTAAATGTTATGTTTATTTATATTAAATTTAATTTTAAGAATTAAAATAATTAAACTATAACTAATTCTATGTTTATTTATATTTATTGAAATTATGTTTATTTTTATTAAATTTTTTATATGATTAAAAATATGTATGATTAAAAGTTAATATAGAATATGTATTTAACAATACATAATATAAAAAATTGATAAATAAATAAATAATAAAAGGAATCAAAATGATAGTATATTCTTAAATAGAAAAAAAGTTAGACTGGATAGTTGAAGATGAATGGTAGAAAACTGTAATTTAGTGGAAAATAGAGTTTGAGTTGATTGTAAAATAGAGTTATGGCTGGAGATACCTCACATTTTTCTTTTTTCATTTTTCTTTTTCCCTTTTTTTTTCTTTTTTTTAAAGAAAATGTTTTGTTACTCTCACTTTTCTTGTTTTATTTGTAAGTAGGCTTTCGGTTTGCTTACAATGCGGCGATAATTAATTGGACAATTACAATGCAAAGTAGGAAAAAAAAAAAAAAAAAAGGTACTTCCTCCGTCTCGTGAAATATGACTTGTTTCTCTTTGGGCATGATAATTCAGATGGTGGGATTTAATGATTAAAGTGATGTAGGTATCTAGATAATAAATTCTGAATATTTTTTGGCATGTGGAGACTGCCCTTATAAATATTATTCATCCTTTTTTAATTTTAAGAGTTACATAGTAATTATGTCTTAGGTTTCCACGTAGGCGCTACTTAATCATCTAGAAAAGTACAGTCATATTACACGTCAGCGCTGAATCATCCTATTTGCCACGTCATCAACATTTTAAATCAGATAAGGTAATAAATCTATTTTTAGTATATGAAAATCTTGATAGATATTTTTCATATATTATCAAATATATAAATGGGAAACAAATTATAAATTCTTATTTGATGTTTATGAAAAATTTAGTTAAATTAATATATTATAAATTCTTTAATTGAATATGTTATATTTTTAAATATATTATATTAATTATATGAAAATTTTAGTCTAAAATACTAACATCAATCAATATAATAAATTAAAAAATTAACTAATAATAACCGTACTTTAGTTAATTTAGTTAATTTATCGAAATATATATATAGTTAATAAGGAATTATAATATATATATATATATAGTTAATAAGGAATTATAATCTATATCTATATCTATATACTATAATAAATTCTGAAACTAGATTTTTATTGTGCTGACTATATTGCCCTTTTAAATTATAATTAATCTCTTTAAAATCATATATATTGTGGGTTCAAACAGTAATTTTACTTCAAAGATATGTATATCTATCATAAAAATACACATCAAAGGTTTAGAAAATAAAATCACTTCATCATAAGATCCAATTACCGTTGGATTGGAATCTATTGATCTCTATCTAAATTCTGCAATCATATTTTTATTGTGCTGGTTATATTAATCTTTTGAGTTATAATAAATATTTTTATAAGAATTATATATTATGGGTCCAAACAAAAATTTTATTTTAAAGATATGCATATTTATACATAAATATAATAAAATAATATCATTTATTATTTAAATTAATTTAATTAATATTAGTTTGTATTTTAAAAAAATAACACCCGTACACTGAACCCGTGCGCGGAGCGCGGGAGAAAAATCTAGTTTGTATTTAAAATTTTAATGAATTTTGACTTTATTTACTTGTATTGTTTAACTTCGACTTAATATTATGGTAATAATTTAATTAGAGAAAAATATTCAAGTGTGGTCTTGTTAGAATTGTCTAGGCGTCTAGTTTTAGAATATATATTTTATATAATTTTTATTTGTACCCATTTTAAATATGAAGAATTAAAGAAATACAAGAGATTTGTGTAAAAAATAAAAAAGTATTGGGGGTTATGAAGAATAGTAAAATAATTACTTTTAGTGAGATTTGGAAATCATTAAAATTCTATTCATGTTTATATTAATTTAATTTATCTAAAAATAGAAAGTTACCAAATTTCGTGCGACACCTTCTGAGGAATAAGAGCAACTTTCGTGGTACGGATGGATGTAGTAGTATATTTAGAGCATCTCCAGCGATAACGGTAGAGTGGTGAAAAACATTACTTTACAGTAGAAATCATCTCCAATAATGATCATTAAACTCTAGACGGGTCGGCAATTTTGAAGAGAGTGAACACTTCCCCTTAATTTCTAGCGTGGCGCTGTAGCCCACCGCTACTTTTTTTTGTTTCCCTATTTTTTTTGTTTATTTTACTGTGGATGGTTTTTTTTTTTAATTGTAAATGCTCACTTTGTTATTATATTTTCTTATATGAAATAATTTAAAACATTTAGAAAATAAATAAAAACGAAATAAATATACATTTTTAATAAAAATGTAATTATAAAATTTAAATAGAATTTATATTAAATAAATACAATATATTTTTTTTAGCATATACGAGTATCTCATGCCATATTGGGTCTAAAACTAATCCGAGATTTTTGCTTAATCTGCCAGAGTCTCATACCACTAAAGCCGTACTCTTCATGCCATATTTAATCTGTCAGAGCCTCATACCACTCAAACCAACTGCGTTTGGTAAATTAATAAAATATATTAATTATATAGATAAAAATTAAATGAATAATAAAAAGAAGGGCAAATTATTTATTAGTGCCATTTTGGCACTTTCCATTTGTTAAATGGTACAATTTGATTTTTTATTAGTTTTTAGTACCATTTCACTTTATTATGGTACCACTAGGTAAATCTTTTAATTTTTTTTTTACATTTTCTTTAATTTAACTAAATCATTCAATCTTTTTAAAAATTTATTCTTCAAATCTTTTGAATTTGCATATCGTAACAACTTATACCTTGAATATCAAATCAAAATCTTCTAAAATTTTACAATATTCACGTCCATGGCTGAATAATTCGTCCATAGTGCTTTATTGGTCCATGATCTTTATACCGCTTGCTTCGAAGCAAAGGTGAGTGGAGTGGAATTTTCTAATCTTTATGCAGTAGCATCTTCATTGAATTTTTCTATGCATTTCTCTTCATTATCGTAAGTGCTTCCGTATACACCAATTCAATCCTTCTTGTTGAGTGCTATTACTATAAGAAAGTTTGCCGGTTGAAGCATTGTGATTTTTGTTTGTGTTAATGCTTGGATTAATTTTGTATTTTATTTTATTTTGTTGTATATGAGGTCTTATATTTAAGAGTTCGGTTGCTTCTAATGGACTTGAAAGAGAATATAGTAGTATTGTTTAACGAAAGTAACTCCACTACAAGTTTAAATTTTCATTATTCATTTAGTGAAGGCTTGCAACTTAGTGATCATTTAGGAATTAGCACTCATAATTAAGGTTTTGTCGACTTTAAATTCAAGATAGAGCAAAATTGCAATAAGCTAGCATGATCTTTATTAATTAGCACTTGAGCATTTCAGTTAGTCAAGTAATGAGGATTATATTATCCACCTTGGGGCCAAGAGTTGTCACTGCAAAATGCCCATCAAAATGGACACATTCGAACCTTTTTATGACAATTGCACATCAAAATTTCGTGGGGAGTGGATTTTATTTTCAGATTTTAGAAACAATGCCATAATTTGGAGGGAATTTTGTCCATTTGCAGCCTTCGTCGAGTTGGGTGTTTCCTCAAGGGAAAATGTGACTTTGTTTCCTCATAAAACTATGCAACATTCTTTCTTCTGTAACTTGCCTTAGAGTTTTGTTCAAGCTGGTGGCATTATTGTATTGGTCTTTTTTGTAATTTTGTATTGAAATAATTAGACATTACATTTAAAGTTTATATCAGCTGCTGCCCCGTTGAATTTTTAATTGGGATAAGTATTTCTCCAATGTTCTTTGTTATATAATCATAGAGTAGGAGGAAAGCCAAAATTAGACCTTGCCAAAATTATTTCTCAGTATATGTTATCACAAAGTAGGTGGCAAAAAAATAGGTCCTTTAGTTTTGGCGTTTTACACCTCATTTATTTTCAATATATTTCAAACAATGAACAAGAAGAGACTACTCTTAATTATAGAAAAGAATTCTTGAGGAAGCATCTGTCAACATTAGCATAGAAAAGCTTCTAAATATTTAGGATGAGGGTCTCAATTAATTGTCCTTAGTTTTCTATTGTCATATTTTCGAACGTTGTGTTGCTAGCTGGCTTGTTGATTTTTCTTCCTTTGTACGGTGAATTGGTCTTTTTTATATGTGTTTTTGGATGTTAAATCTAGTTTCTATTGATATTCTGTTTAGTACTTTGAGGGTCCCAAGTGATTCCAATATATGTCACTGGCTAATGGAGCTCTTTCCATTTTCCATTGGTTTCTCTGAAGCACCTCTTGCTCGTCCATCTTTGATAGCTGCCATCTATATCTCCAAATCAGCCCTTAACTCTTGCAATTTCCTTAGCCTTTACTCATATGAAAAACCAATTTGTTGAAGAGCACCAAACCACATAACCTTCACTCTTCTCCACAAAATCTTTCCCTAAAGCCACTCTTCTCCCCTGTATCATAGTCAACATCAGTTTGATAATTTTCCAAACCTTTTGTGTATATGTACTTTTTTTGGCACCGGATGAGGAGGGTTCTTTTTCTGGCAAGCATGTCTTAGATTATAAATGTTGGCTGAATGTCACCAAATAGTAAATACCAGGGACCTCCTATGTGGCTTCTTTGCTCATGTGGGTTACACCCCGCCATGCAAGTGACGGTTGTCCACGGGGTCCACCTGTTTCGATGGACGTTTTGTTGACCCTTCCGTTTTCTGATGTGTATTTTCTCACTTATGTGAGTACCTTGCGACTTCTTGATTTGTGATTGTTGAGGACCTGACATAAATATGATGTAGTGTTCATGCTATATGATGTTAATTGGTTTAATTTTGTTGATGGCAATCTATAAGTACGAACACAGTAACTGAACACTTTTGAGATAGATAAAACATTAGAGGGAAATGTTTACAGTAGTGAATAATGTCAGCACACAAGAGAACATTTTTAGCAAACTGTATATACATACAAAAGGATTTTTACACTGTCTGATTCTCTTTTCCCTTTTCCTTTTTCGTTTTAATTCTTGTTCTGTAGGTGGTTTTATTCTGTCTCGATCTTCTGTTTCGATCCGTGAGCGGGAGTGTATAATTTTAATCTTTTAATCCTAAACCCCACATTAAACACATTACAGTAAATATTTGTAAAAATATATAGTAAAAATGTAATATTTAATAGTAAAAATTTAAAAGATTTACCTAATGGTACTAAAAACTAATAAAAAGTCAAATGGTACCATTTAATAAATGGAAAGTGCCAAAATGACACTAATAAATAATTTGCCCAAAGAAGAATCAAAATGAAATATTCTGAAATAGAGAGAAATTTAGAGTTCATTATTGGAGATGAAAAATAAAAAATATTAAAGTGGACGGAAAAATAGAATAAAATTAATTGAAAAATAGAGTTTATTAGTACTTTATGACTTAGTACTGTACTACGTCAAGAAAAGCGGACATGAAAAATGATGAGTTCAATTGCAACCAAAAATTCTTCTTTCACAGAATGGAAAGGAAAACAGTTTTTTTTGCTGGAAAAAGGAAAACAGTTGATAAGATTAATAAACAAAATTTAGTGGGTCAAAACTCAAAACCCTAATCCCTATATTAATGTTCAGATCAAGATTTTCAACAATCGATTTTTGAGTGAGACAAGTTTTTTCGTTGCAGAGGAGTAGCTGGATTGCCCAAACCGCATTCCGACCGTTGACCTTGAACAAAATTAGCGGCTCAAATGCTCAATAGCTCATCATACTATTATACACACAGAAGACAGAACATATATACCCCAATCAGTCTTCTGGTCATTGGAAAGTATCGCGCTCTGGGCGTCTGCGAATTCTCTTTCCAAACCCTCCCTATATTCCCTCTATTTTTATTTATATTTTTGGTTTGGGGGGCCCCAATCTGAATTTGATCTCCGTCGATTTATCGGGGCGCAGATTTATACGGAGCGGCGCTCGCTGATTCATACTCTGGGTGTGTGTTTTTCTATAAATTTAGGATTTTAATAGCCGATCGGAGTATGTCGGGATCGCTTCCCTATTCGATGAAAGATGTGCATTACGATAATGCGAAGTTTCGGCACAGATCTTTATTCAAGGTTGGTTTATGTTTTTTTTTTTTTTTTTCAGATCTCATGTCTTGTTTAAATTTTGGATTTTTATTTTATTTAGTTTTTATGTCCGTCGAGATTTCTGTTAGTTGCGCCTCAAGTGTTCTTGATTCAGGGTTTGGAGACCGATGTAGTTCTTGATTATTATGTTTGAAAGGAATTGGAAGTGTATGGATTAGGAGGCACCAATTCAGCCTTTCAAATTTCAATGTGGATTATGGACCAGACTTAATAAAATTGTTGTTTTGGTGAGAATTAATGGTGTGAGATTTCCAATTTGAACTTGGGATTTTCTTACAGATGCTTATGATGAAGTATGACAAAATCTGAGAGTAGACCAGGTCTTTTTACTGTGAGAATTGTGTTTAAACTTTAGAGATAAATGTTCACAGAAATATTATGGTTGCTCACCTTGTGTTTCTGTAGTTTGTTTCTAGCTTATAACATTTATTGAAATAAAGTAACACATATATTGATTTTTTGTCCAGGTAGTCACCCAAAATATTGCTAACAGCCAATTAAAACGTGAATGTATAAAATGCAGCACAGGAAGGTTTCTTGTGCTGTTAATGATTTTTGGTATAGCCTATCTTATGCTGATAAACACAAGCCATGTTCCATCATCATCAGCTGGTACATTCAAGAATATTGGCACAGAAGAAAGCAGTAATTTCTTCACCGATAGTAATGGCAGATTTAGAAGATTTTGGAGAAAGGCACCTCGGCTTCCTCCTCGGCTATCACCAGATGAAATAGCTGCCAGAAATGCTTCCATTCATAACTCTGACGAGATAGATTCTGATCCCAAATGGAAGGCCAGGCAACAAAAGGTCAAGGAAGCATTTATTCATGCATGGTCTGGCTATCGGAAATATGCAATGGGGTATGATGAGCTTATGCCCATTAGTGAAAGAGGAGTTGATGGGTTAGGAGGTTTAGGGGCCACCATTGTGGATGCTCTCGACACTGCCATAATAATGGAACTTGATGAAGTTGCCCATGAAGCAGGCTCTTGGATTGAAAAGCATATCCCTGAGAAGATTGAAGGAAAGGGGCAGGTAAATTTATTTGAAACTACCATACGCGTTGTAGGCGGTCTTTTGAGTGCTTATCATTTAAGTGAGGGCAGATATGGTGCTAATGCTTCAACTAAAGGACCTAAGCCAGCTGTCTATCTTGACAATGCCAGAAGTTTGGCTGATCGTCTGCTAGTTGCTTTTACATCGAGCCCATCTCCTATTCCCTTCAGTGACGTTGTTCTGCATTCACGTTCTGCACATCCAGCTCCTGATGGACTGAGCAGCACTGCGGAAGTTTCTACTCTGCAGCTTGAGTTCAACTATCTCAGTTATTTGATTGGTGATCCAAAGTATTCTTTGGAGTCTATGAAGGTGTTGGAACACATAAAGACTCTGCCAAAGGTTAAGGGATTGGTTCCTATATACATAAAGTAAGTCTAAAATATTTTATTTTATTAACTCAGTTTGATTTTGATATGCTCATATGTGATGCTCTTATTCTCACTCCAATATTCTAGAAAATAATATTCCAAATATTTGATAATGAATAATTTCGTTAGGAGTTATTTTTTCTTTGGTGATCACAGTAGCATTGGTTGTTACTTGTTAGGGAGATATTTTCACAGATTGTTAATAAATAGTAGGATTTTATTATGGCCATGAAATAGTTGTAGATGAGTATGTTGCATTTTTATAATATATTCTCAAAGCAGAAGTGAACAATCTGGTGTTTTACTGTTTTAGTTTGTATAGAAAACCTGGATAAAGTACACAGGCAATAGGTTGCTTGATTATGATACTATTTATTTCAAGAGCATTTGGTCAGGTCAACTGATTTGTATTTTTTGCCCCTGCAGTCCTCATACTGGTGAATTTAGTGGGGAGAATATCAGACTTGGATCTCGTGGTGACAGCTACTATGAATACCTGATTAAAGTATGGCTTCAAAACCAAGGGAATAATTTGACTTATTTGCACGACATGTACAAAGAATCGATAAAAGGTGTGAAAGAACATCTTGTTCGGAAATCAGTGCCCAATGAATTGGTTTATGTGGGAGAGTTGCCTAACGGGCTTCATGGTGGCTTCAGTCCAAAAATGGATCATTTGGTATATTGCTTTCTTCATCTCTAGAATTATTTTGTATCTGCCTCATTGAAAACTACACCATGATTATGTGTAGGGTCTACTGGAACATTATATGCATTCACACTCATATTATTTGCTCTAACTTTACCAAGATTTGTAACCTTTCTACACAAGAAATACAAATTCTTTTCCCAAAATAAATTTGGTTAGAATTTTGTAGGATTCGGCTTGCTTTGTTGGATACAAGTCAAGCTCTTCTACTTTGAAATAGGTGTTTTCATTTATAAAACTTATATTCATCCTGCTGATGATTGTTATGAAAAAGCCCATAATATATTTTCCCGGAGATAGAGGAATAAGTTCACTCTTTCTCTGTCTTCTTTCTTTTCTTTTCTTTTTTTTTTCTTTCTTTTTTTTTTTCTTTTCTTTCCTTTTCTTTCCTTTTTTTTTTTTGGCTCCTCAAGATAAGCAATACTTGTATGATTCTTTTTCTTATGTTTTTTGGTATATGCAATTAGGTTTGCTTCCTGCCTGGTACCATTGCTCTTGGTGCCACAAAGGGCATGACAAAAGAAAAGGCTATGAAAGAGAACTTGCTCAATTTTGAAGATCTTGAAAATTTGAAGCTTGCCGAAGATCTAGCTAAGACATGTTACGAGATTTATCCAGTTACTTCTACCGGTCTTGCTCCAGAAATAGTATACTTCAATATGGAGCAGGTTAGCTTTTTGTATAATCAATACTATATTCCCATGTATGTACTTTTCTTTACATTGTTTTTCATCATTTCCGAGAGTGCTTGTGTATTCCAATTTGCTTAAATAATCATAAACCAATCTAGCTTATCCATAGTCGTAGTTCTGCTGATACTGACTGCAAATGTATTTTGACATTAAGCAGGAACAAAATGGAGTTGATTATGGTGGTGGAAATAAGAGTTCAAAATATGTAAATGACATAATTATAAAACCTGCTGATCGCCACAATTTATTGCGCCCTGAAGCTGTTGAATCAATGTTCATCCTGTTCCGAATCACAGAAGATAGAAAGTATGTTCTTGTTATTTATTAGTGGTCTGAGAACTCTCTGGGGATAATTTTATTTTTTCTTTCTGTTTTAAGCCTTTTGCCTATTATCACCATCATTCAGTTTGAGAGTTATCATTGTTATGATACAGATATCGTGACTGGGGTTGGGAGATCTTTGAGGCATTTGAGAAGCACACGAAAGTTAGATCTGGGGGCTACACTTCACTGGATGATGTTACTGTGGTTCCTCCACCAACAAGAGACAAGATGGAGACATTTTTCCTGGGAGAAACTCTAAAATACCTGTATTTATTATTTGGCGACAAGAATGTGCTTCCATTGGATAAGTACGTGTTCAACACAGAAGCTCATCCTTTTCCTATTATTGATAATGCTGGAAAGAGAAATGATGATTCCATTAAGACGGCTTGAGCTGGATTTTCAGATTGACTGGCCTTAGGTGGTATTTGAAAGAAAGTATCGTCACAGCCATTGGCCTGTAATGAGTTTGGAATTTTAAATGCAGGCCTGTATGTGGTTCTCTTGAGCTGTTCGCCATAGATTTTGAATATGTACTTTTTGATGTACTTAAAATTCATGAGGAAACTTTACACATCGGTGGTTAAAGGGTAATAGGATGCTCAAGCTCCTGGAAATTGTTTTACTACAGTTGAAAACTTAGGATACATTTTTGGAAACTATTTACACTTCCAGGATTGTAAGATTGAAATGTAAATTGTAACACATACTTTACTCTTCGCGTCGCTAGAAGAACACAATATTGATTGCTCCGAATGTTAGAAATCTGTAAATGCTGAGATTGTTAGAAATCTGAAAATGTTGCCTTTGAATTGCCCTAGCTCTGGTCGCATCATATTAAGATTGTTATATCTTTCTAGCTCAAGCCTTGATCAGCTTGGTTGAAGAAACAAGTGATCTCCATCTCGTATGACTTCTAAGTCATCTATTTCTGTGCCCTCTGCATTTACTACAGTTGTAAGACTGTTATCTCCGAATTTCTGGCCTGCAATTTCAGGAAAAGTGATGATCAGGATGATATTGATCCACTCAACTGAAAGTTTTCCATTTGAGGTTGAGGATATTTATATTACTCTTATTATTATTATTATCATCATCATTTGCTTATGATGTCCTCCATGTAGTGTGATTTTATTAGCCAATTGCCTTATTAATTTCAATACGCACTTCTAATTTTCAAACTCATACCTGCTATTTCGAGTAGCTCATGTAGTGAATCAGGTAGAATGATTAACTTCGGCACCTTCTTTTCTGAACATCCGTTACTTTGAAATTTCACGTGAATGGTGACTCTCTTCTTCTCCGATTTTACTGCGTGTGGTCTAGTTTTATTCGTTGAGCTGCTTGAGCTGGCACATTTATGTTTGCTGTAATGATTGGTGGCCCCATCTGATTTCTTTTCATTTTCATAGTTTAGTATGAGATCATATATGCCTCTGTTTGAATGCTGTTTCGCTAATGCCTTTGTCATTTCATCTGGTTTGTTCGCATTTTCTCCCCTTTCTAGCAGCATCCTGACCATTTCAAGATGTCCCTGTTGAACAGCATTGTGAAATTCTGTTTGGTCTTTACTTTCGTTTCCTTTGTTATGGTTACTGCCTGACTGGTTCGCTGTTATGGATTCCAAATCAGGTTTATCTGCTGTATCTTGCTTCTGTGTCTTGTGGTGTGAGTAACCTTCGTCTCCCATGCGACTATGGCAGCCTTCTTTCGGTTCTTGATCCGGCCAATTTTCCAGTATCAGCTGTGATGCCTGTTGGCCCTCTACGTCAAAACCTCCGTACGCTTTCAGTTTCTTGAATTCAAATTTAGTTTACTCAGTTTTGAGTTTATCACAGGATGGGGAGGTTTGATCCTACCCACTCGGGCAGAACCCATCCCCTCACGATGTATTGTTGAACCCACAATAATTCTTGTAGGGCCCACTTCATATACAGTGAGGGGATCGGGGTCTTGCCTGAGTAGGGAAGATCAATGTTTCCCACAGGATAATTCAATATTGTATTGTTTGTAAGAACTTTACCATGAAAAGATTGTTCATGACTATGCTTTCATCTTCTGGGCTCCCCCGGAGAATATTGAGAAACACCTTTTTGTTCAACCTTAGGATTTGAGAAATTTCAGTAGTTCGAACGCCAAATGGCTGTGGTTGTCCGGACAATACTCCAATCTCCCCAAAAATATCCCCTGCAGAAGCCTGTCCCACAATCTGTGTTATATGCATACAGGAAAATGTTAGTTGCCTTTGCTCCTACTGTCTTTTCTTTAACGCTTCTCAGTCATGAATGCAGGTTGATGTTAAAAAATCTTACTCGATCTTCCCCGTCGATCTTTGCAATGATATCCTGTCAGCATAAAAATGTGAATATTATAGGCTGGTTTTCTTTACAGTTTATTTTACACACGATTCTGTGAAATTATGCTCACCACAGCTCCTGAGACTAGTATGTATGCTTCTGTTGGGGCTTCGTTTTGTAGGATCACATCCTCTCTGGGAGAGAAGTATTCAGCTTTTAATTCAGGGACCTTCAGTAGAACATATATATTTATAAAATCATTACGAATTTGAGCAGCAGCATTGATGGGATCAATTTGAAATTATGGCGTATTATAACCGTGTGTGTAATTTTCCAGGTGCTAGGGAGTAGAGAATGTATACCAGCTGCGAAATGAAGTCCATAGAAACGCCCCGGAAGAGATGAACCTTCTGCACGACAGGTTGAAACAGATACTGCGCGATGCTGGAACGGATGGCTTTGGGCAGACCGTCGAGGGTCTCTTGCTGATTCAGTCCTTCGGTCTTGAATTTCAGACAGAGATGTGATAGAACCTGGTCTTCAATTTTGGGGGGGAGTTGATTCCTTCTGGTGAATTCTGAAGCAGCCCGAACGGAATCTCTCTGCACCAACGGTCAACAAATTATTTCGTCAGCCCGAAGAGGAGTACTGCTGTCGAGCATTGTTATATTCTGGGTATTGAGGCAGAGAGAACGTACGAATTTTCTGGTGCGGCTGGTCCAATGAACTACAAGATTCGTCATGTTTCCAATGAGATAGGATTGTAATCCGAGGTTGAAGAACATGTAGAAGATGCCGAACAGCATCTCTCGTGTGTTCTCAGCATGGAGATCGCCATAACCTGTCGTGGTCAGGGTTACAATCGACCAATACATTGCGGTCACGTATCTGTCCCACAGGCTCATCTGTTTGAAATCAGGATAGGCGGCGCCAATCCATGTTCGTCTTGGATCGGGGTATCTGTCAGCAATCAAGTAGTTGAAGCACCCGGCACAATGCGTTGCGAACAGGGTCACCTGAATTGGCTCCAGCTGGTGTGAGTAATTTAACACAGCAGGACGACAGAATACTAGTAGAATAGTATTTCAAGAAACAGAATCGACGACTTACAGATGCGAGCTTGGTGCATCGAATCCAGAAATAGTTGAACCGGATGTCCTTCTCGAGCCTGGCAGAAAACACCGGACGGGGTTGGTTAAAAACAAAACGTATAATTCATGAATCGTGCGACGCGGAACAGGCGATAAATATTGGACCTTGCAAAGAGCGAGCTGACTCGTCTGAGACGCCATAGTCTTAACATGCTGAGCAATTTAAAGCCCAAACCACCACTATGATCTGTGAAGAGGAGTGTCAGAGATTGAAACGGCACAGTTGAGCAGACATCGAAGGCGAACCAGGTCGACAGGTACCTGCCCGTTGAATGAATACAGAAGCATAAGTTTTTTATTTTTTTCAAAAAAAAAAAAAGTCCTCCGTTCTACTGATGGATGAAGAAGCTGCATTGTTACCTAATTGCTATCTTTTTGTGATCATCAATCAGGAGATACGATTCGCTATCAAGATACGCAACGAAGAAAGTGAGTACAATATCAACAGCAAAGAAGCCATTGACAACGTTGTCGATGACAAACAGCGCATCCTGCTTGTACGCCACGAATGCAAACTCAAACGGAGAAATCCAGGCCGAGTACACCACCAGCAGAATCAGGAACATCTCCCAAGCCCTGGAAACACAAAAATGAGACCTCAACAACAACAACAATAACGGACAAAGAACCAATCAATAGATAGATACTGTACTACATAAAGCCTACCTGTACCGAGGATCAAATGGAGAAATGATATTCCTCCGAAGCCTGATCGCCCTATTGATTCTAGCTCCAAGAGACGGAATCAGATGACTCGAGAAAAGCCCACCCGTGCTCGTGTCAAACTCCTCCACGCAAAAGCGCCTAGCGAAGCCCTTGGACCACGTAAACCACGACATGTTAGCCCTGAAATGGGAACTGTCTGTTCAGCTACCAAGTTGCCTGCCTGTAGTGAGTAACTAGTCACATGATATATATATATAGAGAGAGATGACACCACAGGAGGGGAAGTGGAACTGCTGTCATTTTGATGGCTTCTTACTTATTACATCATGAGGAATTAAGTTAATTTGGGGAGATTATTATCAAGATAAAGATAATTTGAGGGTCTAGTAAACTAGGCAAGTGGCAGACAGGTCGAGCAATCTACTATAGGCCAAATCAGAAGCTGCAAGAGACGAATTGAGGTTGAGGGACAGGCAATGGAAATGTGTAATGGTCCAGGTGTGTGATGTTTGTGCCCATGGTGGAAATTCCATCATCAATAAATCGTGTGGAAATATATATATATATCTTCGCCACCTAATTTTCATATCTACACTGTATATTACTGATGTATTATTATTGCCATACTCATATATGGAGTAACCTCTTGAGATTTCTCTTGGGTTAATTTTTTTTTTAAAAAAAAATAAAATTTATCTTGGCATTAACGAGGCTTGAATATGAGAAGTTACTTGAGCAGTTAAAATCTCATAATATACTCAAGCCAACTGTGCCTAGCAAGGTAGGAAGCCTTGGCTTTGCTATGAGCCTATGATTTATTTTTACAATATAATCATCTGAACATTTTTTGTATTTGGTCTGTGATGATGTGAAATTCCTCAACTTTTTCAAATTCAACAAGTGCAATGTATAGTTCAACAATATGTGACAATGATTGGTTTAGGGGAGGAAGTTACTACTCCCTCCGTCCCATTTAACTTGTCTTGTTTCACTTTTGCACACAATCCAATGTACTTTTTTAACTGTTAATATCTCAAAACATGTTCAATGAAAAATTATGCAAAATATATATTATAAAAGTACATGATGATACGATTCTAACAAGACCCAACTTGACTATTCTTCTCTAAATATATACTTGAAATAAAGTCGAGTCAAAGCTGAACAATGAACAGTATAAAAAAAGTCAAAGACAAGTGTGGTGGGACGGAGGGAGTAGTTAGGAACCAATCGGAATCAATTGCAGCCTGCCTTTTTTTATCATATCAAAATCTTTTCTTTTCCAATGGAGCAGCAGCCAAAATGTTGGATGGACCGACAGACTCCCTCCGGGTTTGCCACGTGGCCGACACTGTTCTGGTATTGGTGTTCAAATTGGCTGCTGCTCCAGGTCCCTCCATGGCAAAGGCAATTCTCTTTTTTCCTTTCTCTTCAATATTTGAATTTTGGGAAATTAAAACTTTGAAAATGTGAGATATTTGTTCAAGCATGTCCAGAAATAGCAAAATCTCCTATTTTGAGTAGTGGGCAGCAAGATAGGTTGTATGTTTGTGAATTTGTAAGAACAATTAATAACTATTGTAAACATGAGGGAGGCAATTCACCTGAAAAACAATAAGTACTTGCTTTGTGGGAGTGTTGTTAATTTGTAATATATTTGTGTGATGGAATAATGGAAAGATAGGACAGAAAAAGGTTGGGAATAATGGAATTAGTAATTAGGGAGGGGGAAAGAAGAGAAGTAAGGTAATTTTGGTTTAAGGCATGAGATGAGAGGGGAGGGGACCCTTTTCCACTCATTTTCTTGACAAGTCTTGATGAGGCAATTATTTCAGTCCATAAGAAACTAAGAATAAAAATAAACAATTGGTTTTGAGGTTTGATCCATCATCAATATGCCTAAGTTGGGTTGGGTGGGGCCTAATTGAGACAATCCGAATTCTGTGGGAGATTGGGTATGCATGCACATTATATTGATGGCTTGTTTAATACAAGTTGAAGTTGTGCAGCATAATAACCAATGGTTGGAGGTTATATAGAGTATGTTTGGAAGACAGCATATTGACCAGCATATAGCATATTGAAAGAGCATATCCTCTCACATTTCTCTCTCCGAATCTGCTTTCTGCTAGCGGATCCGCTGACTCCCAAACATCCCCATAGTATGTGTCAATACTCAATACTCATAGTAAGCAAACAAGTTGGAAAAAAAAAAACAACCATTTAGTCCCATAAGTTTTTTCATTTTCTAAAATCATCCCGCAAATATCGAATTAGACGAATCCGTCCATTAACTACCTTAATCATCGCCGAACCCGTTCATGAACACGATTTTTCGCTAATCATCGTCAAACACATCCCCCCATTAGGGTAGTTAATAAACGGGTTCGGCGATGATTTGCGGCAAAACCGGGTTCATGGACAGGGTTCGGCGATGATTAAGGTAGTTAATGGACGGATTTGTCTAATTCAATATTTGTGGGATTGTTTTGGAAATTGAGAAAATAGATGGGACTAAATGAGTTTTTTTTTTTTTCTCAAACAAGTTTGTTGGCAGCTCATTATGAATGGGGTTATGTGATTGCTTGCTCCAATATTCCAATTCACACCCAACTCCTACAATACACACCCTTTGTTCGTAACATGGGTCCTACATGTAAAGTGCACATCGACATCAATTTTTTGGGAGTGAGCGGATAGGGTAGGATAGCAGATTATGGGAGTATGTTGTCAAATGATAGTGGGTTTTGTGAGCGCATATTGTCTTCCAAAACTCTATTTACTACCGGATCCGCTCACTCCCAAACAACTATAAAGGAGAGCATATTGTCCACATCGACATCGGTTGTTTGGGGGTGGCTGGATAAGATAGGATAGCATATTGTGGGAGTATATTGTCAAAGGATAGCAGGTTTTGTGAGAGCATATTGCCTTACAATCCGCTATTCGCTAGCGGATTCGCTCACTCCCAAACAACTACAACGTGGAGCATATTGTCCCACAAATTTTATCAAGTAACGAACAACTTAACAATTCCAATATCAAAATGCTGAGATTCAAAACTCAAATATATATACACTATACCTTCCGAATGCTTAGCTTCGAAAGGGTATGTGTGATAAGGGCTGGCATTCGATACAAAATCAATATGTTCAAAACAAATTTGAATTAAGAGCTTAGTAGGCTTGTAGGTGTAATAGTTCGTGATATATGTTGTATTTGATGATATTTTTATGCATATGTCAACTTAAATTGTTTGAGAAAATTAATAAAAATGGCCTTGATTGGATTGATTTTTGGGACATTGGTTTTGTAGGAAAGGTGGCAAAATTTCCAACATTGGGCAGCCTATTTTGAAGTGTTGGGCGTGCCCACGCCTAAGGTCCAATTCCCAGCTGTGGGGTCTATGTGTGAAGCATCAAAATTTGCAAAAAGATCCTTGGGGCTAAATTGAAGTATCTAAATCTTTGGGCATCAATTTTCAGATTTTTATTATGGCATCAAATCTTTGGGCATCAAATCCTTAGGAATCAATTACAAAAGAATAATCAAAGGCTATGATGTTGATGGTTTTGGATGCAATTGAGGGAGGTTTTTGGATGCAATTGAGGAGGCTTCTACCATGAACATGCAAAAAAGGGAGAAAGAAGAATTAAAAATTGGTCTTGTTTTGCTATAAATAGGAGGAGACCAAAGAGCAAACATAACACAACACATTGGCCATTACTTCACAAAACACAAGACATTGGCCAATTTTCCACCAAAAAGAGGTTCCAACCATTGGAGACACACTAGAGAGGATACTCCATTTTTGTTGGCACTTACAAAATTGGAGGATTCCAAGGGCAATAAGGATTCGATCCTTCGTGGGTGATTTTCTTGTTCTATTTCTATAATTGATTACCATGTTGGATTGTATGGATTTGGTTATGTTTTGGATGGATTGTGAGTAGTTTTCTTATCTAGTTTAGGCTTTGAATTTGTGTGTGGATATGGAATTGTGAGACTTATTTTGTTGACATATTTTTATGCTTAATTGAATTGGGTATTTTTAATTCCTCTATTTATTATGTTTTGAATTGCTTGATTGATATAGCGGCCGCGTGTTGATTGAGTAATTTATTGCTATATTGGGAAGTGCATCCGTAATTGTGTAATTTTCCAATCAAGTAGCAAACTAGAGGAAGAATACTCTAGTGAGAGATTAAAATCGGTTTTAAACACTACCTCGTAGGATTAGTGTTGAATCGAATTGGGTTTTTCTTGTGCTAAATGCTATCAAGTCATGTTATGCTATGGTCGTACCTAGTATTCACACTTGATTAGGGGAATGGCTTATGGTCGTACCTAAGCCATCGAATAAGTATGGAAAAATTGGTTGGGAAACGCTTGTAGACCAACTTTAACCAATTTAGTCAATTAGCCAATTAAGTTAAATGCATGTCAATGATCAATTTCATATCCAATACATAATTCATGCCTAAACTAGAGTTTTAATTATCCTAAAGAGCTCACTTGTTACCTTGCATTTGTTTTTGTTTTTGTTTAATTGTTATTTTCTTTTTACTAGTTTAGTTGAAATCAAATCCCCCCATCTTTATAAATATAAATATAATTTATAATTAATCAAGTGATTGAAAATAAACTCTTTGAGCAAGTTCCCTGTGGAGACGACCCTACTCACTATATATATTACATTTATTTATCTTCTTCTGTGGTGTAGGACTAATATTTAATTTGCAGCTTTGCGACGAGCTAGCAATTTTTGCCGCCGTTGCCGGGGACTATCGCCAAAAGAGGATTTTTCATACCTTGGTTAATTTAATATATATATATTTCTCTAATCTTAATTTCCACTTATTGGTATATGCCTCGCACAGATCGTGGTGGTGAAAAGAATTACGATCCAGAGATTGAAAAGACCGCACGCCGTTTGAGTAAAGAAGCCAGGGAACGAAGGAGAGAAGAGAAAGCGGAGGTGTCAACACCTTTGCTCAATTTGGAAATTCAAATAGCGGAGGATTCAAGTTCATCATCAGATTCTGAGGAAAGCAAAAAAGTGGAAGAGGAAATTGAAATTCCTCAACCTGCTATGGCACAACAGAGAACATTGAGGGAGCTAGCATCCCCTGACTTGGCTCAACAGCCACTCTGTATTACTTTTCCTACTGTGGCCGACAATGCGGCCTCTGTGTTGAAAACTGGACTAATACATTTGTTGCCTAACTTTCATGGTTTGTCAGGAGAAGAACCACACAAACACTTACAGGAGTTTGATGTGGTGTGTACAAGCATGAAACCAGCTGGTGTCACTGAAGATCAAATCAAGCTAAGGGCATTTCCATTTTCCTTGAAAGATGCAGCAAAGGATTGGTTGTTTAACCTTCCTGCAGGTAGTATCACCACTTGGAATGAGATGAAGCGTAAGTTTTTGGAGAAGTATTTTCCTGCTTCTCGAGCTGCAAATCTGAGGAAAGAAATATGTGGTATTAAACAAGCTACAGGGGAGTCACTTTTCGAATACTGGGATAGGTTCAATAAACTTATTACTAGGTGTCCACAACACCAAATTTCCGAGCAATTACTAATCCAGTATTTCTATGAAGGTTTAACCACTATGGACAGGATGCTTATAGATGCTGCAAGTGGAGGTGCACTTATGAACAAGACACCGGAGGAGGCCTGGGCATTGTTGAATAATATGGCAATGAATTCACAGCAGTTTGGGACAAGGGAAGTTGTTCCAGTGAAAGAAGCTGGAGAAGTAAGTTCTTTACAGCAACAATTAACTGAATTAACATCTTTTGTTCGTAAGCTTGCGGTAGGGAATGCACAGGTAAAGGCCTGTGGAATATGCTCAAACACGAATCATTCCACTGATGCTTGTCCCACGTTGTCTGAGGAAGTAGAAGTTAATACAGCTGGATTTGTGCAAAGGAGGAATTACGACCCATTTTCCAACACGTACAATCCGGGATGGAGGGATCATCCCAATTTGCGTTATGGGAATCAACAAGCTCCTACACAGCAACCTCCGGGTTTTCAACCAGCTCCACCGCCGCCACAACAAAGGGCAGCCCCACAAGTTCCCTTCCCAGGTAATTCTCTACATGATCTAGTTAAGAATATGGCAGCTAATATGTTGCAATTTCAACAGGAAACTAGAACAAGTATAAAGAATTTGGAGGATCAAATGTCCCAAGTAGTGAATGAGGTACGTGATATGAAGCAAAGGGAAAAAGGAAAATTGCCTGCTCAAACACATGCTAATCCTGGAAATGTTAGTGCAATGACGCTGAGAAGTGGAAAGGAATTAGAAGGTCCAAAGGAGATCGTTTCAAAGGAAAAGGCAGAGGATGAAATTGAAAAAGAAATGGAGCAAGAAGCACAAAAATCAAGTGATGAGGTAAAATTAAATTTACCAATTACTCCAAAATCTAATATTGCTCATTTTCCTCATAGGTTGGTGAAGCCTTCAAAGGGAGACAAGGACAAGGAAATCATGGAGGTGTTTAAAAAAGTGGAATTGAGCATTCCCTTGTTAGATGCAATCAAGCAAATCCCTCGATATGCAAAGTTTCTAAAGGACTTGTGTTCCAACAAGCAAAAATTGAGAGGAGATGAGAAGGTGATAGCGGGAGAAAGTGTATCCGCCATGCTTCAAAGGAAACTTCCACAAAAATGCGGAGATCCCGGTATGTTTGTCATTCCATGCAAGATAGGTAAAATGGAGGTAAAAAGGGCTATGTTAGATTTAGGTGCTGCTATTAATGTAATGCCTAGATCTATTTTTAACTCTTTGAACATTGGACCACTTAAAGAAACGGGCATAATAATTCAATTAGCGGATAGGACTAATGCATATCCTGAAGGGATTATAGAGGATGTCCTAGTTCAAGTTAATGAGTTAATATTTCCTGTTGATTTCTATATTTTGGACATGCATGACGAAAACTCACCAAATCCCTCACCTATTTTGGTAGGAAGACCTTTTATGAGCACTGCGCAAACTAAAATTGATGTAAAAAATGGAACTCTCACAATGGAATTTGATGGGGAACAAATAAAGTTTAACATTTTTGATGCTATGAAATACCCTATGGAATCTAATGAATTGTGTGGAGTGGATATACTTGATAGTTGTGTGCAGGAAGTGTGGAAAGAGATGCAAGGGGATGTCATGGTGTACAAGGAAGATCCACCACTTTTAAAAGAAAATGGTATGAAATTTTGTGGATCTTCTTCATTATTTGATCAAGGTAAGAGTTGTTCTTGTGAGATTTGTCCATTTACTAAATCTAACAATGATTCTTTTGATAAAATGGCAACCCCAAGTTTTGCCTTGGACAAGAAGGTGAATGTAAATGGCTTCCAACTTAAGCCATATTACAAGGGATTTGCAAAGAAAAGAAGTGGAGTATATGACTCCCAGAAGTCCCAAGTGGGAAAATGTTAATTTGAATTAAGACGTCATTGCGTCTAGCCAAAGACCTAAAAGAAAGGCGCTTCTTGGGAGGCAACCCAAGTTTCATATTTAAATTTCGCTTTGTTTAGTTGAATTTTCAAGTCTTAGTTCGAGTCTAATAAAGTTTTCTTTGGTTTTGGATTTCAATTGTTGATTTCAGGAGCTTTTGGAGTTGCAGAGTAAAAATTGGTGTTGTGCGTGGGCATACTTAAGAGCAAAATTCATTCTGGAATTCATATATAAAAAAAAAAAAAAAATGGAGAAACAGAGTAATTAGAAGCCTTGTGCGTGGGCACGCATAAGGAGTAAAATTAAACTGGAATTTGGGTTCAAGTAAAGAGAGGGAGAAACAGAATAATTTGAAGCCTTAGGCGTGGGCACGCCCAAGGACTAAATTTACACTGGTATAGGAATGGAAGGAAGGAGGTCCACCAGGCTAAATGGGAGTCTTAGGCGTGGGCACACATAAGGAACAAAAATAGCCTGCAAATTGAAGAGGACTTTTTAAAAAAAATCAGTCCAAAATCTAGATCCATTCTCTCTCTCTCTCTCTCTCACCCCTCACCCACGCCGGAGCACGGCCGCCGCCACCGCCGGAGCACAACGCCGCCGCTGCCCAGGCGCCGCCGCCTCCGTCCTCAGCCCTCCCACCGCCGGAGCACCACCACCGGCCACCTCCAGATCTGCACAGCCACCACGCGCCGCCCCTCGCCGCCTCTCTGTCTCGTTCTCAGCCCGCCGCTGCTCCGTCACCTCGCCACCGCGAGCAACCACCGCTCGACGCCGGATCCGCCACCCCTCGCCGTCCCCAGCCCTTCTCCAGCTCGCGAGTCACTCGTCGCCGTTCTCGTCCTCTGCGCGAACCGCCGTCCGCCGTCCGCCGCCCCCTCTTCTTCGCGAAAACGAGCGGCCGTCGTCCTCTCTTCCGCTCCACCTCCCGCCGCCGATTCGCGAGCGACAGCGCCTTCGCCCTCCACCTCGCTCCACCGCCACCGCCACCCTGTTCTCGAAGCCCACGCGCCACCGCCGCCCGCCCAGGCGCCGCCCCTCGCTCAAACAGCACTGCCCCCCCGTCGTTCTCTCTCTCGATCCGTCACTCTCTCTCGCTCTCTCGGAGCCACCCTTCTCTCCTCCCTCCGCCGCTCTCTCTCTCACGCTCGCCGCCGCTTCCGATTCGACACCGCCGCCCCTGCAAACCACCGCCTTCCGCTCGCCGCCGCTTCCGACTCACCACGCACCGCCATCGCCGCTCGCTGGCGAGCTCCTCCGCCTCACCCAACGTTCGAGCGCCTCTGTCTCTCTCGTCGTTAGCTCCGCCCGCCGGAGCACATCCCAGTCGCCGCCCTTCCTCCATCGTCCTCAGACAGCTCTCTTTCGCAATCTCCGCCGCCGCCACTACTTTCGTCGCCGGAACCCTAGCCTCGCTCGCCGCCGGCCACCTACCGTCGCTCCCCACTCGGCGCCGCCTTGCCCAACCGCCGCCGCTGCCACCTGTTCCCCCTTCCCTCTCGGCGGTTTCCACATTTTGTAAGTCAAATGCTCTTTATTTTGGAATCCCTATTTACTTATCCGATCAAGTTCTTCATTTTGTGAATTTCATTCTGTGGTTACTTGTTGCATTAAAGTTAACCATTGGTACTGATTTATGTGCATTACTCTTGGTATATGTTGGGTGATTTGATATTCTTCTTCTGTTCAGAGATAGTATTGAGTATTGGCTAATTTCAATTGATTCAATTGGAAATTTTTGAAATTCAAAATGGGATGCGAAGCTATGATTTGTTGAAGTGAGCATATTGTGAATTAAGATTGGTTGAGCATAGGCTAGTCTGGATTTCAAACTTCTTTGAACAGTGGTTGGCTCTAGGGGTATTGGATTGTGCTATTCTTGTTGCTACTTGGTTGTTTGTGGAATTTTCTGAGTGCAGGGACCTACAATGGGGAGAAACAACACCCCGGCTACTCGATCTAAAAAAAAAAAAATGTTTTGGCACCTACGTCAAAAGAGATTTCTAAACCCCCAACAAAGAAAGGTCCAACAAAGTTGCCACCTTGAAAGCATCTCAGACCGAAATTCAAACTTCCCAGGCTCGCCTTGAAGCAAAGATGGACTCTATTTTAGAGATCCTCCGGGCCAGACAATAGGCCCCGCGGGCGCTTCCACCTAATCCAGGGAAGTTTCTTATCTCCTCCTCTTAATTTCATCTTTATTTTGCAATAGGGACATTGCATGATTTAGGTGTGGGGGGGTTTAGGATATGCTTACACATAAATATGATTTTTGAACTTCCTAGCTTGTCCTCTTACGTTGTCTTGCCAAATCTTATATGCATTGCTTGAATTTTGTAGAGTTTGCCATGTTCTTAGTCAAATTAATTGAGGGGTATGCTTAGTTTTCTATCACTTAACCCTAAGTGAGCTATTTGAGCCTTTTTTTTAATATTGAGCCTTTTTTTTAAAAAAAAAAAAGAAAGAAAAAAAAATCCATGAAATAAAAAAAAATAAATAAAAAAAAACCCATCACATATTTGCTCAAATTTTCTTGTTGTGTGAAACGCATGAGACTTGATTTTCTAGAACTTGCTTGATTATACATAGTTGATTGTACTCTCATTTTTGAATCTTGATGCAAATAAAATGATAAGGGCACTAGGAATACCCCATTTTGGCCTTGTTTTTCACCTTGACCCATGTTTATCCTTTAGTGAACCACTCTGAGCCTATTGATGATATATCCATTTTTCTTGGTTCATGTTTAACCCATTAGCCTGAGACCTTTTTCTTCGATTATGGCCATACACTCATTTGAACCCTAGGAACATGAGGAAATTTGTTTAAGTATCATTAGATATGATTTTGGTTAAAGGTTGCACTTGATGTGAGTTGATTAAGTTTTTGTATTCGACATTTGATTTTGTTATTGTACTGCCTCTCTCTCTAAAAAAAAAATGAAAAAAATGAAAAAAAAAAATATCAGGGCAGTGGAAATAAATAGTTTGGAACGTGTTCCTCTAACCGGAGTGTTATGAACAAAGAGTTGAAGTTCTGTCTGCAATTTTCAGACAATGGAATTCCTCTCATAAACGTACCAAGCTATTGAAAGCCACCAAAAAAAAAAAGAAGAAAAAAAAAAGAGAAAAAAAAAAGAAAAGAAAAAAGAGAGAGAGAGGCAGACATGTTTGTATTAGCTGCAAGTGTAATTCTTTATTTTGAGAGCAGCATGATCATTGATGTCAAAGAGAATTTGTGCAACTTATGTTTCGTAACATGTTTTGATGGTTAGACAATTTCCTCAATTCCTTTTAACCTACATAATCCATATTTTCCTACCCCAACCTTAGCCCCGTTACAACCCTAATAAAGACCCTTTGATTATGAGCATCATGTTCTTATTTGAGATGTGAATTTACTGTGATTTGATAGCAAGCCTATGGGATTGATAGTTCTCTATGCGTATTGAGTGAAATCTAGCCTAAACACTTGAGGGTGAGTGATCTCTTATTATATTTTCCCATTTTGTGAGGATAGTTGGCTTTGCATACCTTGATTTTGATGAAACTTTGACATGGTTGAATGATACTTGGTTTGGCATGCACTTTTGATATTTGGTCTTGATATATGCTTGAGGACAAGCATGGATTAGGTGTGGGGGAGTTGATATATGTTGTATTTGATGATATTTTTATGCATATGTCAACTTAAATTGTTTGAGAAAATTAATAAAAATGGCCTTGATTGGATTGATTTTTGGGACATTGGTTTTGTAGGAAAGGTGGCAAAATTTCCAACATTGGGCAGCCTATTTTGAAGTGTTGGGCGTGCCCACGCCTAAGGTCCAATTCCCAGCTGTGGGGTCTATGTGTGAAGCATCAAAATTTGCAAAAAGATCCTTGGGGCTAAATTGAAGTATCTAAATCTTTGGGCATCAATTTTCAGATTTTTATTATGGCATCAAATCTTTGGGCATCAAATCCTTAGGAATCAATTACAAAAGAATAATCAAAGGCTATGATGTTGATGGTTTTGGATGCAATTGAGGGAGGTTTTTGGATGCAATTGAGGAGGCTTCTACCATGAACATGCAAAAAAGGGAGAAAGAAGAATTAAAAATTGGTCTTGTTTTGCTATAAATAGGAGGAGACCAAAGAGCAAACATAACACAACACATTGGCCATTACTTCACAAAACACAAGACATTGGCCAATTTTCCACCAAAAAGAGGTTCCAACCATTGGAGACACACTAGAGAGGATACTCCATTTTTGTTGGCACTTACAAAATTGAAGGATTCCAAGGGCAATAAGGATTCGATCCTTCGTGGGTGATTTTCTTGTTCTATTTCTATAATTGATTACCATGTTGGATTGTATGGATTTGGTTATGTTTTGGATGGATTGTGAGTAGTTTTCTTATCTAGTTTAGGCTTTGAATTTGTGTGTGGATATGGAATTGTGAGACTTATTTTGTTGACATATTTTTATGCTTAATTGAATTGGGTATTTTTAATTCCTCTATTTATTATGTTTTGAATTGCTTGATTGATATAGCGGCCGCGTGTTGATTGAGTAATTTATTGCTATATTGGGAAGTGCATCCGTAATTGTGTAATTTTCCAATCAAGTAGCAAACTAGAGGAAGAATACTCTAGTGAGAGATTAAAATCGGTTTTAAACACTACCTCGTAGGATTAGTGTTGAATCGAATTGGGTTTTTCTTGTGCTAAATGCTATCAAGTCATGTTATGCTATGGTCGTACCTAGTATTCACACTTGATTAGGGGAATGGCTTATGGTCGTACCTAAGCCATCGAATAAGTATGGAAAAATTGGTTGGGAAACGCTTGTAGACCAACTTTAACCAATTTAGTCAATTAGCCAATTAAGTTAAATGCATGTCAATGATCAATTTCATATCCAATACATAATTCATGCCTAAACTAGAGTTTTAATTATCCTAAAGAGCTCACTTGTTACCTTGCATTTGTTTTTGTTTTTGTTTAATTGTTATTTTCTTTTTACTAGTTTAGTTGAAATCAAATCCCCTCATCTTTATAAATATAAATATAATTTATAATTAATCAAGTGATTGAAAATAAACTCTTTGAGCAAGTTCCCTGTGGAGACGACCCTACTCACTATATATATTACATTTATTTATCTTCTTCTGTGGTGTAGGACTAATATTTAATTTGCAGCTTTGCGACGAGCTAGCAGTTCGAATTTGAAATTGACTTATATTCCTAAATGATAAATTTGGATTAGAGATTTGTAACTCACTTGGCCCATTTTAATTAACTATTTTTTTTATTTGAATGAACCAGAAGGTCGGGAAAGGGGTGGTGGGAGTCCATGCCACACAATTACAAAGACAAATAAAAGGGAGGGATGAGATAGGGGGCCGGTGGGAATCGAACCTCCAACCTTCCGTTGGAAGCCAAGGACTTAACCACTTGGACTAAGTCCTCATCACCATTTTAATTAACTAATTAAGATATACTAATATTATATTAATTTTAAATTATACAATAAAAAATTAACAATTAGTAGGGGTAAAAGCGGTATGGTAAATATCCATTCATCCGATGTAGTATCCGATTATATTCGAATCCGAATTCGTTTTCGACTATCCGGCCGGATATTTCAATATTCGTATCCGAATCCGAATCCGTATTTTAATATTCACATTCGTATTCGTATCAAAAATATCTGACCGTATCCGAGAATATCCGACCGTATCCGTAAATTGATATGATATTATCCGGATTTTAAATACGGATATCCGAATATATTAATATATATTATTATTTATTTATTAAAAATTATTAATAATTATAAAAAACATCAAATTTTCAAAAAAGATTACAAAAAATATCCGATGATGTGTATCAGATTAAATCCGTATCCATCATATATCCGTCCTGTATCCGTATCATATCCGTAACCCGAAATATCCGAAACCGTATTCGTATCCGGCCCATCTATATTCGATACCGAATTCGACAAAAAAATATGGATAATATCTGTATCCGATACTATCCGATCGTATCCGTACCGTTTTCATCCCTAACAATTAGGTCCTAGTAAAATGAAAATTATCTGGCAAAAGAATATATATTAAGAAAATCTATAATTTTTTAATAATGATAAATGTAAGTATTTAATGTCATATAGTTATATTTATTTTGTTGGTATTGAATGATTTTTTTTTTGGATTTATTCACAGTTTTATAATTTATTTTATGGTATAATTTAGTTAATAAGCTTTCACAATTGTCATTTAAAAAATATAAAAAAAATAATTGTCATCCCAACTAATTAAGTAATTCGAAACGGTGATGAATTGTGTTTATATTGACACCGTACCCATGTGTCACTTAAGCAAAAACAATTGTGTTTATATTGACAGATTAATTTTTATAACTTACCATTTTTATATCCATTGTGTTAACCATGATGAATATGAACTACCATTTTTGGATATAAGTTTGCAAAACGAATTAAAATTTGATTCGTACCCTCAAAAAATTTATAAACCAAACAAGATCAATTTTTAAAAGCTCATTCAGTCCGCTACTAATTTTACATAAATCGGATATAGGATTTGCATGCAAAAAAGTAAAGGAAGTTTGGCATTGGATTGGATGATGACACGTCTGAACAAAAATTGCATCCAAAGGTTACTCGATCCAGTTCTTCTTGTACTGGCAATTAATTTGTCTGTACATACTAATGATGTCCACACTATGAAAAATGATGTTACCTCTATGAAAAATTATGTGCTTATTTTATAATATTCATCATTTTTTCATGCGCACACATCATTTCACACAATCATCATTTTTCATTGCTCTGACATCATTTTCTATGTGTATCCATCATTTCAATCTTGTCAGTATGTACTGTTGACAGCACACAAGCCACACCCTCCAAAGGTGATCATAGGCAATAAATTAACAAGTCATTGCATACTGGATGATGACTTATCCAAAGTAGTTGAGTCCCTGTCTTCAAATATTATAATTGGGGATTCGATTCCCCATCCCGGCTCTATATCCCTCATCTTTATCTATTTTTAATTTGTGTGGCATGAAGCCACTATGGATTCATACCACCATTTTCAGCCCTTAATTAAAAAAATAAAGTCATTGCCCACAATTTATTTAGCCATAATAATTGTATTGTAGTATTGGTATGTATAATGTCCAATTCTAGGGAGCCAATCACCATATCACAATTCAGCCTCATCCATACATTTCCACACTCCTATAAAAGTCATGTTTTGTTCTTTTTATTTTTGCTTTTTAAAGGTGGACACACCACAAGGCCACATACAACACTCCTATTGGGTCACAAAATGGTTATACATATTTAAATCAAATTATATATATATGGGAAATTTAACTTGTCATCTAGTATTAAAATAAACTTAAAATAGAACGAGACAAAATCATACTATTTCATCATAGCCAGGTACCGACTATCGATTAATTTTGATTAGTTAATTATTACAGCAATAATTTCTTTTCCAAAAACATTGAAAATAATTTAAAAACCAAAGAACGTGTATGCAATGACCACTTAATAATTTGTGGGGGTTTGGGGATGGTCCCAACAATGGGATAAAAGTTGCCCCCATAAAATGAAATTTCTAGTGTTTGTGGTCCTTAAGTCAATTACTACTACACAAATTATTGTATTAATTGTTGGGACCTTCAATTCACTAATCAATTGAATCATCACTCATCATTTAGTAAATGACATGTTAGGCTCATAAATAATTAATGAAAACTATATGTACGTGTATATATACTAAAGCTAAATAAGTTAAAAGTCATTGCTATCATTCATTTGTAATAGTATAATTTTAGATTTATCTCTTCTTTTTATCAATAAATTAAATTAAGAATAAGTATAATTGAAGGGTAAAAATGTAAATTTATGAGTTAACTAATGCAAATCTTGGTTATTGAAATTGAGCTGAAAGAGACAACTATTTAGGAACGGATGGAGTATATATATATAATATCAAAACCTATCACGTTTTCTTTTTGTTACAAGTAAAAACATGGTTACATAGACATAAAATCATAAGAACTCTCTGAAATTATGACATTAATTAATAACTGGAGAGGAAATTTATCCTAAAAAACCAAAAGAAACTTTTTTTTCCTAAATACTTCAATTAGCATGATTCATCGACGATGACACTACAGCATCAAGAATATAATAGAGTAGTAAAAATGGGTGGTACAATGATAAAACCATGTGCTGAAATTATACTATCTAGTTTTTATTTTCCTCCCAGATAATTGATGACCCACTAAATTTATGGAGTTGTATATATACTATTATGCATTAGTAGTATTTTATTCATGATAGGACTCCATGTGCAACAATCCATTAACAAGATTCTGTCTACAAACCAGTCACTCAGATATTATTCTTTTCATGACATTATAATAATTAAACCATTATTACATTTCTTCAAAGCGAATAGTACTTCTATTTCATGAAAAAAAACATGCACTGCTTTCAATTACATGTACTCGCCATTATTCACCAAATCAAGAATAAATAATTGCAAAAACAAAGGAAAAGTTTTTGTGGTGCAGTTGTGTAATTATTGCATGTGTGGATCGGAGATACTATATACATAAATGCATTTGTATTCTTCTTTCTAATAAAGAAACAATATAATGCTACTAAATAAGATAAGATAATGTGAAATTAAAGTGAGTCAAAATTTCTGTGATACGACAACAAATTGGAAAATGGAGTTGGGCTTGCCTTGCACTAACTGGCAAATCTCAAATATAAGTATGTACTAATTAACTAACATGATTGTAATGATTGAAGTGTGTATTACTCCCTCCGTCCCAAATAATAGTATGTCATTTTATTATTGAGCACATGAAGTAATTAAGATGAAGTTGATTTGTGAGTATATGATTGTATCAACGTAATTTAAGAAGAGAAAGTTATTTCTATTTATAGAAACAACATTTATGATAAAACATCCAAAAATAATACTTCCTCCGTTTTTTAAAGATAGCTACTGACCAACCCAGCACGCAGTCCAATGAATAATTTAGACCATTAATAACTCAAATTCGGTAGAAGTAAAAATTCTAAAACTTCGGTATTTAAAAAGTACAAGATGAGACGAATCTAACAAGATCTCACTTGGCTATATTTTAACTTGTATATCTATGATAAAACTTCAAATCAAAGTGTTTAGGTGAATAGTGTCAATTTTACCAATGTAACTATATTTTCTAAACGGAGGGAGTAAGTTGGATGAGACAGAGCGGGAGAGTACTTGTTGTAATTATTAAGGTCATCAACATCGATTCCTCGATCAATCTCACTATTGTAAGAGCTATTTCTCGATGGTCCACATTTCTACTACGTGTGGTGATGGTAATCGTTTACTATCTATCAAGCCCACGTACATAAAAATACAAAAATGGATATCGATCGAACTCTTCCAAATGGGATTACTATATTAGTTTCTACCAACTTGCACATGTCTGTCTTGGATGGAAAGCAAGTAATTATATTAATTGCTGGCTAGATTGAGCCCTCGAACTTTTCCAAGTGAAAAAATGATGCATTCATGTTGTAAAACTATATATATATGCTCGATTGAGCCCTTGAACTTACTCTACTTACAATATTTGGCTATTTAATTCAGAATTGAAGTGAAAATTAAAAACATGCATTAGAAGACCTATAGATAGCATATTGAGGCAATCTATCCGTGTGTGTCCCACTATAAGAAAAATCCATTTTAAACGACCGAAAAATTCAGTCGCTAAATCTCAAAATTCGGTTGCTAACATATTTAGCGACTGAATTTTTTCAGTCGCTAATCCCTTGGTTGGGAAATGTCCAACAACGGGAAAAAGATTCGGTTGGAAATTTGCGACCGAATTTTTCTGTCACTACGATCGGTGACCGAATCAGCAACGGAATGGGCGACCGAATTAGCGTCAATCAACCTTTTAATTTTTTTTTATTTTTATATTCGCGACCGAATTAGCGACCGAAAATATCGGTCGCTAATAATAGCGACCGAATTAATGACCGAAAGTTTCGATAGGTAAAAATTTCAAATAGAAGAAAAAAAGTGACATTGTAAAGGCTCGAACACAGAACCCCAACACCAACTTCACCCTCATCTTAACCCACCTTGCTACCTCCATTGGGTACCTAATGGTATTGCACCACCTGTCTCATTATATTCTTCTCCACTCCATGCTATTTTGTGGAAATAGGTATCAAGTCCAACCCAGGTTGGTGGTAACTCCACCTCGCGCGTGTACCACCTGGACGCTCTTCATTACATGTCTTCATGTGTAATGAGTTTATATATATTATCGTTAAACAAATAATTAAATTAGAAAATAAATTCTGAAATCAAACACAACAAGAAAATCTGGCTCCACCGACCGAATGCACCGGCCGGTCGGTGCAAAGTTTCCGTTGGGGGGCCCAGGCTCCTATGCACCAATGCACCGGCCACATTTATTGTGGTCGGTGCCACCGACCGCGGCACCGACCGCACCAAGCGGTCGGTAAGTTTTTTTTCAATTTTTTTTATTTGAATTATGTTTTTTTAAAAATAGTCTACCGACCGCATTACCGACCGAATTTGCGGTCTCTAAAAGTTTTTTCATTTATTTTATATTTTTATAAAATATTTCATTGGATTATTTTTAGAATACAATTATTCTTTATTTGAGCTATCAAATTATTTATTTTTTATAATTTAATTATTAAATTATTTTATATTTTAATTATTTATTTATTTTATAATTTAATTCAAATTTATCTTACTTTTGAAATGATTTTATTATTTTATTTAATTCATTTATTTTAATTAATTATTTAATTAATTTAATTGTTTTTATTTAATTAATATAATTTTAGTTTTTATTTTATATTTTTTTTTTGGGTAAATAGTGACGCACAAGCGTCGGCAAAGAAGGAAAACTACGAAAATCTACAGAACAAGAGGGGAGAAGAGCAAAACAAAAATAAAAACAACTAAAGACGCGGAAACCAAACTCCTTCATAGTCTGCTGTGAGGCAAGCCTTCACTTCATCCGGAGGAAACGCCCACGAAGTGAAGAACTCCTCCGAACGCGCCCCTCGTTTAGCAAGAGAATCAGCAACTGAATTACCCTCCCGGAGTATATGGTGCCACACATATCCAGGATGAGCCGCCTGAAGGTCAGCAATGTGTTGAAGGATAGGAAAAAGAAAGTGATCCCTCACCACACCGTGTCTCATTAAGCGGAGACTTTCCTTAGAATCGGTAAAACAATGAGCACGCTCAACCCGACGAAAATGAAGCCGCTTCATACCATTCCATATCCCATGCAATTCCGCTACAATATTGGATGCAAACCCAACAAATCCCGAACATCCCTCCATCCAGCAACCATCTCCCGTCCGAATAACACACCCAAACCCGGCCAGTCCTGGATTCCCAAGGGAGCTCCCATCCACATGCAAGAGCACACCAAGAAGACCATCCGGATTCCAGTGAACTAATCGGTCATCACCCACGTGAAGACTTCTGGCAAACGCTCGCTCAAACGCTTGTCCTAGATACAAGGCTTGACGAACTGTTGCCTCCACATTAATAGGGTCACCCCTCAAACAGAAAGCATTTCTACAAATCCAAATGCTCCACAAGACCGCCCACTGACGTCCACTCCAAAATTTGCAGAGTTGAGGAAATCTCAACATGCTACCCGACTCAGGCAGCTCCTCATGACTGATTTGCAGGATGCCAAGTTTGGTCCACACTTCTTTTGCCCATGCGCAATGAAAAAATAGATGCCAACCACCCTCCTCATGGTAGCCACAAATGGTGCATGCAGGAGACATAGCCAACCCCCGTTTAAACCGAAGCAGGTTAGTTGGCAGGGACTCATGCATCAACAGCCAAACAAGGATCTTGAGCTTCTCTGGACCACGAATGCGCCAGGCCCAAGACCTCAACGGATCACGCCCACATCCTCGCTGAGTAATAAGCCAATCATAACCAGTCGAAACTGAATACCTCCCAGACGCTGTGCCCATCCAGCCCCAAGAATCCTCAATGTTCGCATGAAGAGGCAAAGGGCCGTGCTCCCTGACCTCATGTTTGATCTCATCAGAAACGGGAGTGTACAACATTTCCCATACCCAACGATTATCCACATATACATCCTTAATGCAAATATTAATATCGTTGTAATGAACATAAGGAACACGAGACCCCAATGCTCCGCCCCTTAACCAAGAAACATACCACAAATTGCTACTGTCATTGCCAATCCGTAGCCGACACCCTCCCATGAGTAGTGGCGCTGCCTTGCTATTCGCCCGATAGGTGGGAGAAGCGCCCGGACGACGAGGAAAATTACCATAGCCACAACCATATTTTTTAATCAACATCTGGATCCAAGGCTTCGGGGAAGCCTGAATGCACTCCACTACAATTTTGCCAAGCATGGCAACATTCATGTCTCGACTCTTTCGAATTCCCAGCCCCCCATCTTTCGAGGCAAAGCAATTTTATCCCATGCAACCAAGTGAAGCCCGCGACCTGTAGAGTCCTTCCAAATGAAATTCCGAATACTACGATCAATCTTATCACAAGTGGACGTCGGAAGCCATGAAGCTTGCATGACATAAGTTGGGATGGAAGAAAGGACTGAACGGGCGAGAGTGATTCTGCCCGCCTTATTAAGGAGGCCACGTTTCCAAGCCCCCAACTTAGCGTTTATGTTGTCAGATAGGAAATCAAATTGAGAGCTAGACACCGCCCCATGAAGCATAGGAAAACCAAGGTATTTTCCCAAATCCTCACAAAACTCAATATTAAGAATCGAAGCTATCTCAGCCTTGGTGTTCGTAGAGACCGCCACTGATGCATATGCTCTTGACTTGCTGGCATTCACTCTAAGACCTGCCTGTCGCGCAAAGGTTGACAAAATCGCGTCCATACATCTAATACTATTAAGGGAGGCGCAAGAAAATAATAATAGATCGTCCGCAAACATTAAGTGAGACAAGAGAGGAACCTGACGCCCCAAAGTGATTGGTTTCCAGGCCCCACCATCAACCTGTTGCTGGATAGCTCTCGAAAGTTTTTCCATAACAATCAAAAACAAATAAGGAGAAAGAGGATCACCTTGCCGAATACCATTGGCCGGAGAGAAAGGAGGCAGTGCTTCCCCATTCCATAAAATGGCATAAGTGGGGGACCGAACACAAAACATGATAATGCGAATTAACGAACATGGGAGACCCATTTCACCAAGACATGCCTCTAAGAACGCCCAATCGACATTGTCATATGCCTTCTCCAAATCAACTTTCAAAAGCACCTCTCCTGATCGCCTATGCTTATTTTTAAAGGAAGAGATCACCTCCTGCAATAATATGGCATTACCCGAGGTACCCCTACCCGGAAGGAAAGCAGACTGGAATGGTCCAATATATGACTGAAGAAAAGGCCTCAATCGATTAACTATCACTTTAGTTAAAATCTTATAGGCAACATTGCATAAGCTAATCGGCCTATAATGTCGAATTTCCCGGGGCATTTCCACTTTTGGAATAAGACATAAGAATGTAGATGCCAAGGCTTTGTCAAACTGACCTTCAAGCAGTGCCTGATTAACAAACCTCCACACATCCGTGCCAATCACCTCCCAGTAGAGTTTGTAGAAAATTGCCGGAAATCCATCAGGCCCGGGTGCCGATAAACCCTTCATGTCCTTCACCGCTATGGCCACCTCCTGACAAGTGATTTCCTCAGCCAAGCTATCAGCATTACCAATTGGCGGCAACCGAGGCAGATTCACATTAGCTGAATTTTGCTGCTGCCGAGAATGACCAAGCATCCAGCTAAAATGAGTGATGGCATGTTGCCTCAACCGTGCCTCATCCGTAACCCACTGACCATCAATCTCCAATCCCATAATACGACTTTTTTGACGTCGAATGAGAGTTTGAGAGTGAAAATACCGTGTATTGCGATCCCCATGAGTTAACCACTTATCTCGTGATTTCTGATACCATAGAACCTCTTCTTGTTTTAAGAGATCCTCCAGGTCTTGCATAAGTTTAAGTTCAAGTCGAACCAACCAAGCCGAATCGACCCGAACGAGGCACCGTCGAATCCCATCCAACCGCTTCAGTAGTCTGCGCTTACGCTTGTATAAATTACCAAAAGTATACTCGTTGAAATGGATCGAAGAGGCACGGATCTGATCGAGCTGCTGGATGAAAGAACCCTCCCCACCATGCCAGATTGCATCAACAACATGCTTGTATTGAGGGTGGAATGACCACATGTATTCCCACCGAAATGGTCGAGGCCCTGCCATCACCGGCGACTGGCAGCACCGAAGTAACAAGGCATTATGATCGGACGTTCTCCGATTCAAAACTTCAACAAACCCTTGAGGGAAAAGAGTGATCCAAGGTAAATTAGCCACAGCCCTATCCAAACGCTTGCGGCCTAAGGGACCTCCCGATGTATTCCTTCGCCAAGTGAAAGTGTCACCAATCGTATGAATAGAATTGAGGCCACAATCATTTAGCATGTCCCTAAATATTTCACATTGCCGAGAATTGGGAGCCATGCCCACCGCCTCCGACATGTAGGCTATCTCATTCCAATCACCCACTGATAGCCACGGCCCCTGAACCATGGTACTAAGCAATCGCATATGCTCCCAATTTACCTGCCTCCGCCTCGCACAAGGATCAGCGTAGATACCTGACAAGAACCAACACACAGAGCCACAAGAAATTCTCATAGTAATAATCCGTGGTTTAATGTCCATTACCGAAATAGTATATGGGGTACCAAGACGTCGAAGGATCCATAATCCGCCCGCTTGGCCCACACACTCCTCGATGCAAACAGCTTCATAACTGAGACGATAAAAAAACACCCTGAGTCGTTCAAAAGCGCCCCTTGGCTCCATCAATAAAAGAACCGAGGGCTTGTATAGTCGAGTAAGATCCGCAATATGGCGTTGTGTACTTCTATGCATGGAACCGCGGATATTCCATGCAAGTACTGTAAAGTCTTTAAACTCAATCATTGTGGCACCACGGCCTAAGTCAAGGCATCGACACCATCCGCCCCGGGCGCACAAAGAGCCCGCTCCTCCAATACCCCGCCATGCACCGTGCCCACTTGTAACGCACTGCCTGGCATGCATTCCACACGATTCCAAATGCCAGATGAAATTGCCACATCTCCCCGAGAGCTATCATTTAACAAATGGTGGAATTTAGCAGGACGACGTTTGTCAGCATCTGCCCTACCACCCGCTGCTTTATCCTCGCCCCGGGTCGGTTTCTTGGCATGGCCGTCCCTCTTCACGCCATGCAGTAGGGTTTGAACCCTAGACAAGTTCTTCTTCGTAGGGATCCCTAGATCAGATGCTGGCGATTTCACAGACTCAGCAGGAGCCTGTACGAGAGTCGACAGAGTAGGGATCTCACACATCTTCTCACCCCCATCCGACTTCGCAACAACTGCATGGCCCATGGGAGGAGTCTCCAAAGCACGATCAATTATTGGAGCATTACCCCTACCATCACGAGGTTGCAGCGCTGGTCCAGCCTTAGATTTGCCGGGCCGTGGTTTCCGTCTTTTCACCACCATCCAATCGCCCACCCTTAATTCCCCATGCACCGCACCTCCCGACTCAGTAGCATGATTCTCCACCTGTACAGACTCGCCAGCCGCATGTGGGACACCCATAGACACATCAGGCGACTTACCACGATCCGGAGCCGTTGGCGGAGCCTCCCCAGGAGTATCTTGGACAGACGGACAGCGATCCTTTACATGCCCATATCGAGCACAACGCACACATAGCAAGTGCAAATCCTCATAAGCCACGTGCACAATGTCCCCCTCAACATCCAGCATTCCCAACAAAGGTTTGTCCAGGTTGATCTCTACACACACCCTCGCATACCGACCCCGAGTAATACCCGTAGTATTTTTATCCACTTTCACAAGAGTACCAAGAGCCGCAGTGATCACCCTTAAGGCGTTTTCATTATAAAAAACTTGATCCAATTCCGTTAACCGAACCCATGCCTGAATTGTATTAACCTTAGACTTCTTTGGATTGAAATCCTCCGACCATCGCTGAATAGCCAAACAATGGTCGAACACCATCCACGGGCCACCTGTTAGCACCTTTTCTCGATCCTCCGGAGACTTGAACTTGGCAAAAAAAAACAACCATGACCAATATCCAATAGATCAAATGATTCCGCCAACTTCCACGCACGAGTGAGTCTTTCCTTCATAGCCACATATCCAACCGTAAGGCCTAGCACCTTAAGAACAAGGACCTCCTTCCATGGTTCACGCAACTCATCCAAAACAGGCTTCTTGAATCGAATTTTAGGGCATCGGCAATGAGGCCCATCGACTTCAACGGACGCAAGATTCTCCTTGATAAAATCACGCGGAACAAAAGGAGGAGGAGCAGGCGACTCCCCCGACGCCACGGGGGCGACAACAGCATCACGGAATGAACCAGCCAGCGGATGCCCCACGTCCGCAGTTGTCATATGCAGCTCATCAGGGGGAGGATCAGACAGCGAAGGCTGCCCTCCTGGATCATGGGAAGCCGGCGACGAGGACGTTGACGAAATCTTATTCACACGAGCAGAAACCCTAGCGGAAGACCTAGGAGGCCCCATCCGCGAATTTTTCGGCTGCAGGACCTTCTCTCTCTCTACTAGTTGAGTTCCATAACAACTCTATCTATCTAGTTTTTATTTTATATTTTAAATACATATATATGTATATATGTATTTAAATAGGTTATATAAAAGACATTTCATAGAATAACATGAAACATTGGTTGCATAGATGGTACGCGTGCGAAGGGAACAAGGGGAGGAGACGGGTTCAACTCCTCTCTTTAACAAAACCTTTCAAATATATTTGAGAAGGTTTACTATATATGACACGTGGCGGAAAATGATTCATGATTAGAGATCTAGCCAAGCTGGTTAGGGTTGTGGTTGGTGTTGTTGAGGTGCTCGGTTCGAGCCCTCCCCAGAATAAATTTTTTCATCGAAGAGAATTACCGACCGCACCAGTGGTCAGTAGTGCGGTCGGTGGGGGCCTTCCCGGACCTTTGGGACTAGGCTGTACCGACCCCAAATGTGGTCGGTGCAGCGGTCGGTGCACCGACCATATTTGGTTGCCTCTCGGCCGCCTACCAGCTTTTTACCGACCGACCAATGCGGTCGGTGGGCCGGTCGGTGGCCTCCGAGACGACCCGTCTCCTTGGCCTACCGACCGGAATTTTCGGTCGGTGCACGAGATTTTTCTTGTAGTGAAAGTAATTAAGTAAAATAATAAAAGCATTCAAACATTAAATAAAATATCATAATAATATATGATTAATTAAAAATAATAAAATAAATTCAGAAATTAAATGAATAAAAGAATAAAACATAATTAAAAATAGAGGTAACTAAATAAATTAAATTAAATTAAATTATAACTAATGAGATAAATAATTATTTATTAATTTGATTAAAGATAAACTAATTAAATAAAAATAAAAGTAATGTAAAATATGGAAACAAAAAGTAATTAATATTAACGAATACTAAAAATAGATAATTTAATAAAATTACATTAATATTGTGTAAATTCAGTAATAAATTAAATAAATATTTAATATTAAGAAAAATACAATTTAATAATTAAATTATAACATAAGAAATAAAATAAACTAATTAAAAGAAATATTTAATTAAAAATTAAAATAAATAATCATAAAATAAAATTATTTATATTGATAATAACATACAAAAATTATATTATATTAAAAAATATTCAATAAATAATAAATAATGAAGAAAATTTTAAAATAAAATAATGGGAAAAAAATTTAGCGACTGCAATTTTTGGTCGGTAATTCGGTCGCTAATTGTTGCGACGGAATTTTCGGTCGGTAAATCAGTCGCTAAATTATATTTTTATAAAAAAATAATAAGAAATAAAAAAAATTGGAAGAAAACTTGCGACCGAAAGTTCAATCTGTAATTCGACCGATTTCGTATCGGTCGCCATTTCGGTCGCAAATTTGCGATAGGAAAAATGCGGTCGCTAATTCGGTCGGTAATTACCAACGGAAAATTCGGTCGGTATTGCGGTCGCTAACAGTGACGGAATTTTTTTGGTCTCTAATTGCGGTCGCTAAATGAGTTTTTCTTGTAGTGTCCTAAGTGAAGGCAAAATGACAAAGAATCATATATGAATAGTGGCGGATCCAGAAAATGCTTTTAGTGGCGGTGTCCCTAAAAATAGTGGAAGCTATATTGAAATTTTGGATATTAGGTACAATACAAAATATAGAGGAAAAATTTGGTTGAAATGAATAATTGTGGTGTCACCATAAAAAATTAAGTGGTGTCACCAACTCTAATCTAATTAAAAGTAAAAAAAAAAAATCTAGCTTAAAATATAATAGAAAATTCATCAATTTAAGTGGTGTCCCGTGCCACCGCTATCGAATTGAATAGATCCGCCCCTGTGTATGTGAAAATTTTTATGTACCGTGACTGACGGATGAGTTCCAAACATCTTGGGGCGATGAGTAATGAAGATGGGCGAAAGAAAGTGGAATCGTCGTTTTCGCTGAAGGAAGCCAAATAGCCAATTGCAAAACATGGCCCTGTCCCTTGTGGTCCTCGATCTACGTGCCATTATTCAGTTGGGGCTTTTATGCCTTGCCTTGCCTTGCCTGCTTTGTCAGTCGTCATGTCAAAGTTATAAATAAATAAATATAATAATGAGATAAATATTTTTTTAGGTCATCAATAGGCAGGTAATTCACTTTTGGGCCACAAAAGATTGAATTATGAAATTGAGCCACCAACAGGCATTCGGGCCTAATTTAAAGCCAATTTGACCAATACCACACAAAATCGGGCCGCGTGAAACCCAATCACCACACGATGGCTTAAAAGCGGAAATTGTCTCCTTTTGGTGGCCTGTTTTAATTGTTTGGTAATTAAAATAATTATTTCTTCATCATTCCATTATTTATGCCTCACTTTCCTTTTTCTGTCTATTTCAACATTTTTGTCCCATTCTCATTATAGTAAATACTCCCTCCGTCCGAGTTTAATTCTCTTGTTTGACTTTTTGTCACTTTTAATTATTTAACTTTGACTTAATGTTATTACAAGTATATATTAGAAAGAAATAGTCGAGTTGGGTCTTGTTAGAATCTTAAACTCATATAGTTTTAGAATATATATTTTATATAATTCTTTTTTTTACAGATATTGAGATATTAACGATTGAAAATGTGCATTGGATGTGTACATAAATCAAAAAAGATATGTTAAGTGTGACGGAAGAAGTAATGAAATATTAATCACCAAACCTACCTTAAGAAGTAATGAAATATTAATAACTGTATAGGCTGTTTTGCAACCAGAAAAAAAAATCACCAAACCTACTGCATCACATCAGTAAAAAAAAATAATAAGTAGAATTAATTGTATTAATAATAACATCAAGAATTAATTAAAATATCTAACCTAAAATAAAAAATAAATAATTAAATCTAAAAATTGAATTAAATTTTGACGGACAAAAAATATTGTGACGGACAATAAAATGAAAGTGAGACATAAATAAATAGTTGGATGAAGTATTATTTAATTTAATTTAAAAAATAAAAAAATAAAATAAAAAACCTAAAATAGGCCATCAAAAGGTAAACATTGCAACTTTTAAGCCAGCGCGTGAGAGTGTGTGGCGAGTGGAGCACACACGGCCCGTTGAGACGTTGACTTGGTCAATTTGGCCTAAAAAACCAGCCCGAATGCCTGTTGGTGGCTCAATTTCATAATTCAATCTTTCGTGGCCCAAAAGTGAATTACCTGCCTATTGATGGCCTAAAAAAATATTTATCTCTATAATAATAGTACTGCAGCATATTGAATTATGTAAATTGGGACCATGCATGCATGTTGATGTTGCACATACATTATTAAGTTTCAATGCTGAATACTACGAGATAACGAGAGCTCGGGACCAAAAAATAAAAGTGTAATAAGCTAAATGCATGTCATCAAAGAAACTAATTAACGCCCAAATCCTTTCAAGTTTCAATCATATATGATCCCATTCCCAAGCTAATTAAGGTCAATTTATTGGCATTTATCACTTAGGGCACGTTTGGTATCCCACATTGGGATGTATAAAGCCTCACAGTATTAATTTAGTACATCAAAATAATACATACTCATGTTTGGCACTGTTTGAGGTATGTACAAGTATTATTTTAATACAACATATCCTGTATAACTTAATACCGAGTAGGAGTGCGGGTTTGGAGGGTATTACATTCTTTTCCCTCATCCAATTCTTCTCCCATTCTTCTACGCAGCCGTTCCCCACTCTGTTCCCCCTAACCCCTTCCCTAAATCCCGTCGACGGAGACAGGCGATCGACACGACACAGGTGCTCGAGGGCGGCGAACGGCGACGGCGAACAGCGACACAGGTGGGCGGCCGAGAGCTTATCTTTTCTTCCTTTTTTCTTTTTTCTTTTTCATTCTCTAGGGTTTTTCTCCCCATATGAATACTGTCAATTTTATTTGTGTCCTTCGTTCGTTTAAAATGGGTAGTTGCTGAGTATATGGGTGTGAATTTGAATGCAAGTTTGGTTATAGGTTTTTTCATATTGTCAATTCATTGTGGTGATTTTTTTATTAATCTCATTTTTTTTTTGTTTTTTCATGTAATTGCTGTTATACACACAGAATTAAGCATCACCTGCAATTTCTACCGTAATGAGATTCTCCATATGCTCCTCAGTGGATTCTAAAAATGGATTTTGTTGGCATAACAAAATATTAACCCAAATATATAGGTGTAGCATTTGGTGACTTTATTTAAGTTAAAGTAACATTCATTGCAATGTAGACAAGCACATCATAATATAAGTAGAACTAGCACTGTCAACTGTAGTTTAATAAGAAGATGCAATGATACCCTGACAATTTTTGTACATATTGTTTATTATGTTATACTATAGTTTACTTTTCTGCTGTGTAGTGATTGTTGAATCTATGCTTAGATTAATTTGTCATTGGTGAATTGCATATTTTCTGGTTGGGATCAAATTTGATGTGCTATCCTGCATTGTGTAAAGGAATTTATCCATTAGACAATGTCATAATCAACACCTAATTGTCTCCTTTTGTTCTTAATTAAAGTTTTTCCTATGTTTCTTGTTAATGCCACCACTATTCAATCACAAATAAGAACTGGCTGAGTACAATGCCCATGTTAGTAGTACTAGTAGCTAAGGTGTAATTCAAACAAATAGTTATGTGATTCAGGATAAATTTTTTGGTACAAACAATTAATTAAGACTGGGAGCTTTGTTTCTCTTGGTATAATGGATGATAAATGGATAGATGCGTGAAATCTAATGAATCAATGAGCTACCCAGTTTGTATCAAGGAGATTTGATAATGGATCTAACTTATTGATTGGTACCTGCCTTCATGCTTTTTGGTTATATTTCAATGCACAAGAAACCTGAGGATGGTAACTTTGTATTCCTTCCATTTTGGAAAACATGTTATGTTTATTTTATACTGGCATTTGGTTGTTCATTTTTTATTTCCATTATTCTGATAGTAATTCTCATATTATTGTTCATTATGATTAATTTTGACTTCGATACTGTTACATATTTTGCACATTGTAGGGAATGGAACAAGGAAGTGCAAGTGAAGGAGGAAAAAGGCGATCATGGACAAAAGCTCAAGAAGATGCTCTTTTAGATATTTTGGACACCGTGGTCGCTAATGGTGGTAGAGCAGACAATGGTAGTTTTAAAACCGGAATGTACAAGACTATGGAAGAGCAGCTAGAAGCAGTAATTCCAGGGTGTGGTTTGAAGGCAAATCCACATATTGATTCAAAGATACGAGCCTGGAAGAAGGTATATGCTACTATATATGATATGTTGAACACTAGCGGCTTTGGATGGAATGACATTAAAAAGTGTGTTGAGGTGGACAGTGACGATGTATGGAAATCTTATGTTGAGGTAAATGCAAGTTGTCATTACTATCACATTGATTATTATTATCATTAGATTTATAATTTGTTATTGATGTTGTAGCGTCACAGAGATGCAAGCAAATGGAGAGACAAGCCTTTTCCGCTCTATGAGAGGTTTGTAAATATCTTTGGGAGAGATCGTGCGACTGGATTGGGTGCAGAAACCCCAACTGACATGATGAATGAACCCGATGAGATGGAAGAAGAGAACATGGATGTAGATGATGGTGCTCCATCAAATGCTCGATCACAGCCTGAAATTTCCACACGCAAGAGGAGAAGATCAGAGGATGGTTATGCTAAAATGGACAAATTAATTTTAGCATTTCAGCAAGCAAATACTGAAAATGTACAAGCATTTACTCTTCTGGCTGAGCGTATGATTCCTTCAGATAACAATGATAATCATTATGTTGCTGAGAATGTTCGCACTCTAGGCCTTCCAATTGAAGATGAGCTACTGGCCGTGAATCTGATCCTTGAAAAACAATCAAATGTGCAGACTTTCAAAGCAATTTGCAATGATTCTGAGCGCAAACAAGTATATGTTAATATGCTCTTGAGGGAAAAGAGGAGTGGACTTTGAACATCTCAATTTATATAATATTTTGTAATTACCTTTTTTTGTGATGGTAACTGAGAGACAGGAATTCTGGATTTTGCTTTGAGATGAATAGATAACAACACACAGCGGAATGATCTTAATTGGTGGTTTGAGAATATTTATGAAAACAATGGGTTTCATGTTTGGATTGCTTTGATCATGTCTTTTTTCATGTTTGATGTCAATTAGCCAATTAGCTTTAATTTTTTAGGGTTGGTATTGAGCAACAGGTAGTATATTGGGCTCGAATGGATTTTAATTTTGCATATTGGTTATTGATGCAGCTTGTGCACCTGTTTTCTGGGAAGGGTTGATAGTGTATGCAGGTTAACTATCAGAAAGTGTCTGAATTTTGTCTTGCTCGGTTATGTCTTGCACTGTTATCTGGCTTGCATTGTGGTAAGAGGAGCTGGCGTGCGTTGTATACCCGATGTTTCTTTTTATTTGGCAATAAAATCCCATTGTCCTCAAAAAAAAAAAAAAAAAAAAAACTTTAATTTTTGAGTTCATTTTCTAGTCTAAATCAATCTTTTATTATTTTTTATTAATTGATGTTCATGTTTGATGTTCTCTTTATGGTATTGTTACAACTTTTATGAAATTTTGTAGTAAATTAATTGTTATTTAATTATTTAGAAAATAATACAATACAGTATTAACACCAAACGCTGTATAATTATAATACAGGGTACCACCAAACACTGTATAACATTAATTTAATACACTGCTAATACAATACACCCTAATACAATACACCTGCATTAAATAATACAATACAGCATAATACAGTACAGTGTGCCAAACGTGCCCTTAGTACTTTAGACTGGAATGAGTTCACATCCGGACGTCTGCATATCCAGACATGATATGTGTATGCAATATAAGTGTTCTTTTTTTTTTTGTTTCCCTGTAGACTCTAGATATTTATTTCTGTCCTTTTATATGCGTTATAATTTTGGTGCAAATTAAGGGTTTCTTCCATATCTGTCTCCTGAAATTGTGGCACTCATTTGTGTAGGAAAATAATTGTGGTAGGGCCCAGAATATTGAGTTGCACATTTTAGATTGGAAAAAAGGATAAATAGATCCTTTTTCTTTTCAAAAAATTTAAATCAGTCATTTTTCTATTTTATTACCAAAACAGTCCTCTACAAATGCTAATTATGTTCAAATCAGTCCTTTTTTCACTAATTATATTCTAATTGCTGACGTGGCAAGGGTTTTAATTTAAACCTGACACGTGTGCATAATATTAGTCCTTTTTCTTTTATCTTTTGCCAATTCAGTCATAAACTTTTATTTTGTTCTATTTAGTCCTCTACCCCAATCACTCATTTTTATATTAATTGGCCTCAAACCTTTCAAATTATTTCATTTTAGGCCCAGAACCTTAATTTTTTTATTATTACTAATACATTTATCAAATAAATGCCCAACATACTTCCGTAAATAAAATTAAATACCAAACCTCATACATTGGGTTTGACCGCCTTGTTACCGGGTCTTCGAAGTTCCGAATTTTACGGACTCTCTCTAACCACCCGACCGTAACGATGGTTCATTGGTTCTGGTTTCCTTCAGCAACAATCAGCACAATCATACTTTGTGGACAATAAAATTCAGGCTATTTTTTAAATATTTTTAATAATATTAATATTTTTCAATAAAACCAAGGCTTCCTGCATCCATAACCTTCCAAAAATTCAAGTTAAATCATTTACTCAAATATTGCTACATCCTAAGGTAGGACGCAAAGTAAGATGTTGTTGATTGTTACTGAAGGAAACCAAAACCAATGAACAATCGGTTGCGGTCGAGTGGTTATTAGAGAGAGTCCGTAAAATTCCGGTACTTGAAAGACCCGATAACAAAGCAGTCGAACCCAATATATGAGGTTTGGTGTTTAATTTTATTTATGGAAGTATGTTGTGCATTTATTTGATAAATGGATTAGTAATAATAAAAAATTTAAGGTTCTGGGCCTAAAATGAAATAATTTGAAAGGTTTGAGGTCAATTAATATAAAAATGAGTGATTGGGGTAGAGGACTAAATAGAACAAAATAAAAGTTTAGGACTGAATTGGCAAAAGATAAAAGAAAAATGACTAATATTATGCACACGTGTCAGGTTTAAATTAAAACCCTTGCCACGTCAGCAATTAGAATATAATTAGTGAAAAAAGGACTGATTTGAACATAATTAGCATTTGTAGATGACTGTTTTGGTAATAAAATAGAAAAAGGACTGATTTGAATTTTTTGAAAAGAAAAATGACCTATTTATCCTTTTTTCCATTTTAGATTCCAGAGACATTTTACATTTGTCTTACCCAAAAAAACTGATTGTGTTGGATTTTTTTTTGTCTTCCAGCGTGCTTTTCTCATTTGTACCACAATATCTTCCAAAAAGAGAGTAGATTCTAGATAGAGACCCGATACAACACATTCCTTCATCGACAAACCCACTCCTTCGCATTTTCTCCTCTCAACGATTTCACGGAGAACGGTGTCCAGTCGGAAATTTCAAGCACCCCATCACCGGGTTCTGGGTTTGTCGCAGCAACCACGCATTCCCCTGAAGCAATTGTAGATTTCCCCGCTCGATTGCACTTCGAAATCGCACGATTTTGGTTAGTGTGAGTTCATTTCATATTCATTTGGTTTCTGTTATCTCGATTTGGTTTCCCAATTTCGTTCGCCGTCCACACCCATTTTGTTTTACATTTTTACTGCCCATATCGCTGTTCATGTTCTATTTTTCACGGATTTCGATTTTAATTGCGGAATCATGCGCCCTAAGCAGACCAAGCTGCTTTGCTATCGTGCTATGAGGCAATCAAGTCAATGATATCTCCCAATTGTTTATATGCTACTGTACTCCCTTCAGTATGTTCTCATTTTCCCCGAACTTTGATTTCCCCGCCAACAAATATGGACAGTCCCAGTCGAAACCATTACCTATTCACATGTGTCATCCCGAATGCTATTGTCCGCCTATGCCAATGCTTTGTGGGTAATAAAATTTTGCTTTAAATAGTTCCGCTAATCCCATGATGCCTGATTTATCATTTTGACTGCATTCACCTTAAATGTTAATTTGCATCAAGAACATTGTTGCATGCCCTAATATGAAATTCTGCCTATCCAGACGTGATATGTGTATGCCATATTATAGTATCGTGCTGCTATTTTCTAGCTATTTAGTGCTACGTTGATTGCTGAATCATGCTCCCTAAGCAGACCAAGCTGCTTTGCTATCGTGCTATGAGGCATTCATATCGATGATATCTCCCCACTCCATATATGCTATTACACTGCATTAATCATGTTCTCTGTTTTACCAATAAGAGTTGCCTGAATGTACCTTAAATGTTAATTCGCATCAACGACTGTGTTGCCTGACCTACTCTCAACATGCTCCCTGATTTTTGTTGCTAACCTTTCTCACTTGTTCCATAGATTTTCTTCCCTTACGTTCGCGACAACCATTGGGTTCTATTCGTTGCCGACTCAAAACAGAAAAAGTTGTGGTATTTCAACAGCCGAATACGTCAGCCCGGATTCGACGCCGACAAGTTGGTGATAAAGCGTGTTCTGTATTGCTTGAAAGTCGTAGCGGAGGAGTACGACAGTACAGACTCATTTGCAATCACAACTAGCTTCCACGCTACTCAACCCGATGGATATGCTTGCGGGATTTTTGTATTGTTCTACATGAGGTACTTCAGGGGGCATGTCCGGAATGACATGTTCATAGAAATTCGTAAGCTACCGGTCGTTGATGCACTGCTGCTAAGTTCGCATCATTTGTGGTGCTTGACCCGAGCAACCTTTGTTTGGCCAATGTTAGGTCTCAGGCCGGTGCACCCCCCAAGTGAACATGATGTGGCAGAGGATGCCTTACCCATCTGTGCTGTTGCACCAATAAATCTGCCAGTGGATCCGAATGTTGGAAGGGGGAAACATAAAGACTAATGTGGCTACTCTAAAGTGGTTGCATAGCTAGACTTTGTTTTCTGATTTTAATTGTTATTGGTTCGACATCATTGTCGAAACTTTTTTTTTGGTTTAGATACTGTGTTATGCAGAATCAATTTTTCTTTCCCACACATGGTTCTCTTATGTTTGTCCAAATCAACATTATATCATTGGATCCTAATGGATATATAATATTATAATCCTAGGTCTATAGGTCTTATTTTATGAGGTGTTAATTTATGAGGTGTTAATTTATCATTTGGTAGGTGTTCGATTATAATTTTACAATCCTAATTCATTTGCTAGGTCCTAATTCATTTATAATTTTATAATCCTAATTCATTTGCTAGGTCCTATTTCATTTATAATTTATAATCCTCTTATTTTCGATTATCATTTGCTATGTGTTAATGTATGAGGTGTTGGATTACCTGTTTCTTAAGCTTTTTATAGATTTAGGCTATATACTAATCCAAATTGTACTTCAAGGTTATGAACTGAAAATAACAAATCAAACCCACACTTACATGTATGGCATGCCTCTTCAAGTTTATCAGTTTTTTTATTTATCGACATTTTTTTACTGATTTACACGACATTTATAAGTGCATGGAGCAGTGAAAGATTTATCATATATACTAGCCAATCAAAGCACTGCATCCACATATTCCGTCCAATTTGACCTATTGCACTTTTTCAAATTGATGCTATCATTTTGCCTGTTTTGCCTTCTTTATTGCCCCACGGACAACTTCCGAAATGGTCTTACGTCTTTTTTTCAGCCCGAACCTTCTCGGCTTCGCCTTCAACGTCAATGCAACATCCCCGCATGCTTCTCCACATTCAGTTCCGCCTCCATCATTTCCTGTACATCATTTCCATGTAGGCACTTGTCACATAGCATTTTTTAATAATTTAAAACAGAATAAAAATATTCAATATGCATACCTGTGGCACATCATCTCCGAGACAGATGTCCTCGGTTGCCGTAGCATTATCACCGTCTTCTCCTAGATATTCCGGTGGCGAATTCAGATCAATCATCTCCGGTAATACTCTCCCTCTTCGAATGGTATGCTTTTTCTCCCCTGATCTGGAATTCCCTCCCCAATTTTCCATTTTCTCGCCATAATAAAAATGGGAGTTACTAATCCCTCATTCATGATGCCTTAAATTGGGGATAATCAGATCTACTTTCCTTTGTCATTGATATTGCTTTGAATGGAAAGTGTGTCTGGCTGGAGGTCCGGTAGCATCTCCACAACTACTGCAGAACACCTCTGGATATGCAGACATCCACGAATCTGCATAGTAACCTAATCGCTTTAGACTGTATTATGAGTTGATAAAATGTATATTTAATTAACTGGACAGTGTACAAGCCGTGCTCTCAAAGGCCAAATCAAATCATTCCCCACTACTAATTACTAATTAATATATTATCATTACAAGAGAGAAAAAGTTTGGCGCCAATTGGTGCACGTGCAAGTCAATAACCACTTACCACTCCCAACATAATAATGATACTGATAAATTTGTAGTATTATGTGGGCGACCAATGAAAGCATTCACATAATTACATATAAAGTATAGCACGTGCCAAAATGTTGTATTCCCAGCTTTTAAATAAAAGCATTGAACTGCGTATCCAAAAATCTTGGAACAGACATAATGGGAGAGGGGAAATAACAATACTTCATTATTTGTTCAAACGAATTGAGGCTTTTCTAATCATAGAGTTATTGCTATTCACTAAGCTGAGAAAATCATAGTATCACAGGATGGAGCCCTGTTCTCTAGGCCTTAATTTTTCTGGTCTGATCTGAATTTATAAGACCTGGTCTGGTCTGATCTTAATTTGTCTGGTCTGGTCTGATCTGATCTGATTCCATCTGATCTGGTCTGATCTGATCTGAATTGATCTGGTCTGATCTGGTCTGATCTTATTCTATTTATATTTTGATTCTAATTAGATTTATGGTAACAATAATAATAATAATAATAATAATGATAATAATAATAAAATTAATATTAATTTATTATAATAATGATAACAATAAATTGGTAATTATTAAAAACTAATTTATTAATAAATTAGTCATTAGTTTATTATTATTATTATATAATAGTAATAATAATTAATTAATTGTTTTTATTATTATTGTTAATTATTACTACTAATTACTAATACAGTATTTATTATATATTAGTATTTTCAATAATAATTAATTATTAATAGTTAATTAATTATAATTATAATTATAGTTAATAAAATAATAATTATTAAGAGTTAATTACAACTATTATTAATAATATTATTATGATTATTATTGTTATTATCATTATTATATATTTTAAACATATTTAATGAAAGTATTTAAAACTATATTTTAAAAGTATTTATAATATAAAATATATTAAGAACGTGACTAGTATATTTAAATAATATTTTGTGAGCAAAAGAATATTTTTAGAAATATTTTTAAATAACTACAATATAAATAATATTTGTATTGCTATATTTTTTTTGCTTTTTATAAAAAAATATTATATGTAATTATATAATTTTATTATAATGATCTGATCTGGTCTGGTCTGGTCTGGTCTGAATGTTTCTGGTCTGGTCTGATATGATCTGATTTGATCTGGTCTGATCTGAATGTTTCTTATCTGATCTGATTTTGAAAAAAAATAAGTAATAAGTCCTGAAAATAAGTTCTAGAGAACAGGGCCTTAATCACCAATCACCAACAATTTAGGCGCTGCTCGAATGGAATAATATATAATTAATTTCATATTTGCTTTATATTCTTTACATTGAAACAAGGTGACCTTAGGATGAAGAGATTGTTGGGGTACTATCAAATCCATCCCACATTGGTGAAGCAAGAAAAATTTGCTTATAAGTGTCCATTGATACCCGTTAGTAATGAGGTCTTTCGGGAGGAGCCCAAAGATAAAACCGTGCGGGTTTGGCCCTAAGCGGACAATATCATACTAATGTTGGAGTTAGAGTGGCGATAGCAGTCCCAACTGTTGATAAACATCAAAGTCAAAAAAGACATCAAACATGCAAAATATCTTGATCTCATATGAGTACAATTACTGAATGATTGATTACCACTAACCATGAGGCCATAACTTTTTCCATCGAGTGTCACTATGTATGAAGATGGCCCTAATTTGTGGCATAAATCAACCATAAAATCATAATGATTTCCCCTCAGAAATCTATCCTAGACTCCTAGTTCAAAAGCAGAATCAAGGTATTAAAAAACTACTATATATTTAACTTAACTGCTGGCATATAAAATATGGCACATCCCCATCCAAATCTTTCCCACAACAATATAGAAAATGGATTTCACAATGTATCTGCACCAGAGAAAAAGACAAGAAGCCACTTACAAACATGTCAATGGTGAGACCTTACAAGTGCCTTCTGTCCCATTGATAGAAGAAGGCTATGCAGTATTATGCACCCCACCTGGGATAAAATTGCCATGCAATTATCAGTAGCATTTAGCTTTCACTGCACACAAAATGTGGTAGATAGAATGCACTCACTCTTCCTGTTCCTAAGGTGGCACATAAAGAAAGTAACATGAAAATATCATGGTTCCAGGCACTAGCTCCGTACATACGGTTCGAATCACCTAGAAAATCTTTCAGATACCTACACGCGCAGTGGATGAAGGATACGAGTGGCAACCATGAATTTTTGATCTGTGAGTGTGTTTGACAGAGTCCCGCAGATTCAGATCAACTGTGAAGTTTTCTGACGAGATCATATTCGATGTACTGAGGCATCCAAAGCAGGAAGCACAGAAATTCGAGAGTCAAAATAGCTTCTAGAGTTCTCAAGAGGCGCGCAAACCACTTAATGCTCTTTTGTGCATTCATGGTATGTACCACTCATGTTTTTTTTACCTATAAAGACACACTCAACTGGAAAAACAAAAAACATTCGAAATTCCTTATATGGTAGTACACAAGCACAATGAGTCCTTAAAGGTAAGGTGAGCATAGTATATATCCTTAATTACATCAACAAGAAATTTTGTAATCATCACATAAACAAACATGGTTGAATGGATACGGCTGACCACCATGATCTTTGTCGCTTACCTACAATACTGATGATTGTATTCATCAACGTTACAAATTGAAATTCTAAAGTGGAAGTCCATAAAAATCCCACGATCGTGATCAAGATCATGTGCGTGATAACTAATAACCACATGATGGGTCATGCTTTGCCTTTACCAAATTCTAAGGACTCATGAATTCCTTTTTTTTAGTTTGAACATCTGAAAAGAAGTCAATATGCAAGGCTCTTAGGTGCCTCAAGGAAAAATTAAAAGCTATGCACCAAACAGAAAGAGGAGCAACAAGAAAAGTACACTATTAGGCACAACAGATAGCACTGATGCAACTTTTGCCATGCCAAACCTGAATTAAAGTTTCATCGTGAGGTAAGTTTGTGTTATAGATGTATATATCTAGATTGTGGCTAGATAATAATCTACTCCAAGAAACAGTATATCATGAAATGCATCTGGCACGATTTTACAAAAATCATGAAGTACTACTTTGTGACAGATGTCAGAGTTGTCAATAGTAGCATACTAGCATCAATTTTCGGAGAAGCTCAGAATAGATGATAAAACATTTGTTAATCAAAGTCCCAGCAAGAAACTTGTTTAATTTTTTTTTTTGGTAAACAGTGACACACATATGTGTGCAAAGGTATGTGGGAGCCCAAACCACACAAATTATAAATGAGGAGAAAGGGGAGGGGATAGGGGCCGGGTGGGGATCGAACTCCCAACCTATGGTTGAGAGAATGGCGACTTGACCACTAGGGTAAGTTGAATGCAATCTAAGAAAACAAAAAAAAAAATCAACCAATTGAAACAATCATTTTTGCATAATACAGTAACAAATAAGAACAGCAACCGCCTCTTTCATGCTGTTCTAATTTTCTTCTAAATCTTGTAACACTTGTTGGTACACCTTATATAATTTATAAGAACACACAATGCAATTCAACTTTAAATGACTTTCATCCATGAGATAGTGCCAAATAACCGGTTCGGTTAGGGTGAGTGCGAATTCAGCATACGCTGCACATGGTTTGAACTTTGAAGTATGATATGTGCTGACTCATTTTGGGGTTACAAAAATTCCTTTCCTGTGCAAGCCTTTAATATGGAAAGGTAATATTTTATTGTCATTATTTTGAAACTGTTATTTTTAGAATGATTAATTACTATCATTCCTTCCATATGCATAAAATGTTGTAATAAAACATTGATGGCAATAATCATGTAAGTGATTAATTATTCTAATTTTACAGTTTCAACATTGATGTTAATAAAATATCAAATTTCTCTTTTAAACAAATCATCCCATTTTGAAGAACACTTTCATGATGGGGATCCATATGTACGGTTTTGGCGGTGTTTGATATGGTGAGTCTGAAGCAAATCTTATAATACGAGTAATAATTTAAAAAAAAAATTATTTTTCTATTATGCTCACTTTTGTTCTAAATAAATTGATTTATATGTGATTCCAGGATTGGACTCTTTGATTTAATTATCAAAATTGTAAATTGGGACCTGTAGTGGACATATTGCCATTATTTGCCAATTACAAGACAACGGAGAAAAAAGAAATGAAAAAGTATCTAATATGAAGGAAAAAGAAAAGGTTATATATATAAAGCATGTCACATGTGGATCCCTTTGATTTCAAGTGCACAAATTCTATTGTCATGCGAAGGAGAAGGGGATAATGCAGCTCTGGATAGGGATGGCAATGGGTCGGGTCTGGGTCGGTTCCGCCAAGACCCAAGACCCGACCCAGGGCTCGGGTTCGGTCCGGGTCAGGGTTCGGTTCCGGGTCTGACCCGGACCCATTGCCATCCTTAGGGATGGCAACGGGTCGGTTCTGGATCCATTTTTGTAAGACCCAAGACCCGACCCGACCCAAGCTCGGGTCTTTCTCGGTTCTCGGTTCTGACCCAGACCCATTGCCATCCCTAGCTCTGGATAACCAACATGCACACTTTGATGGTGCAACAATCCGTGGCACCGACTGGACCTTCACTTTTTTTCCGTTCAGGTTCATCAACGAAATCATCACCGATGTCCTGATCATCAGACTGTGACACTAGTTGGAATGTCGGTCATGAACATACAACCGGTGAATTAGCCTGCATATAAATGGAAAAATATCAGAACACAACTTGAAATCGAAGAATAAAATTTCATATCATCATACACATGAATACATAATCATCACTTAAGCTAAATATTGTCAGCACTTGAATCACATGCAAAAATCATATGCATACACATCATCCCCACAAGCACAATATTTTTATTAAAAACAAAACAATCCCATTCAATTTTATTCCATCACATGCATACTTTTTCATTATCACACCGTTAAAATGATTTCATCACCTATATAACATTTATATATCATATGCACACATATAACCCTTATCAACAGTTCTGTGGATAAAAACCAATCACATTTAATACATCATAATCACATTCATATAGATTCACCATCACTTGAACAATATGAAACCACGTTTACAATATGTACTCAGCACCTAGATGTATATGGTTCAACTTACAAAACCAATCACATTTAATACTTCATTTGTTTCTGTGAAAGTGCAACATTCACTCAATGCACGCAGTCCAATGCATATTTTAAACCATTAATACTTTAAGTTCGGTATAAGTAAAAATTTTAAAAGTTTGATATTTAAAAACTACATGACGAGACGAATCCAACAAGATCTCACTTGACTGTTTTTCCTTGTATAACTATAATAAAAATTAGAGTCAAAGTCGAATAATAAATAGTAGCAAATAGTGCTTTGGTGCACTATCACAATAACAGAGGAAGTACATTGTAATTACATTCATATCGATTCACCATCACTTAAACAACATGAAACCAGCATCTATACAATATGTACTCAGCACCTGGATGCATATGGTTCAACTTACAAAGTAGTATAATTCCATATCACACTAAACTACATGTATGACTCCATCACATGACCAACCAGATTCCCAAGTTTGGAGGCATAAACAAAATTATACTCGAGTTCCCAAGTTTGAATAACAAATGGACATCTTCTAAAAAAATGATAGCTTAATACAGTTCCCAATTTCTATAACAAAAAAAAAAAAAATTATGTAGATTCTTTAGACTTCCAGAAAAATAAAAAACAGGGAGCCTCTCACACTGGTTGACGTCAGAAGGGATTAGCAACACCGGATAACACACTTAAAAAATTTGACAGGGCTACCAATTTAAAAATCCCTCAAGATACTTATGTATAATAGTATAAAAGAGAGATCAACTTCAAATCTAATACACAGAGGCGAAAACGAATAAGCCTGGCGAAATTAATATACCAAATAAACTAGAACAACTTCCGGTAACAGACTGTCCGAAGAACAAAAATCGAATATTCGGGGAAAAAACTGCCCAAAATTGAGGGATTAGGTCATAAAACGATTGAAGCATGACTGAAGGAAAACCAAATCCAAGATCCATATGGATCAATTACATTACTTGCAAACCGAAATAAGGAGTCTTTAAATATTGGAAATTAGTTTCAACCAGAAATCCGATACGCACTGTATCAAGCACCGCCAAAAGCTAGATTTTTAATCTCACCCAAACCCCACTACCGGATACGCCACCACCACGCATATGGCCGAAAAAAAAAAAAAAAAACTAAAATTGAAAATTTTACTCAAAAGTAAATAGGAACCCTAACCTTACAAAGGGGAATTCATCGCTGATGGCAACGGCGCGGTCCCTCTGAACAAAAAACTCTCCAAAAATCGAGCTTCCGGGCAGCGTCGAAGAGATTCACGGCGGTGGTGTGTAAAGGAAACTCTTGGAGGGTATGCGTCGGAGTGCTGGAGAAGGGGGAGAGATTATGAAATGTTTGAATCGGCGGCTGGGTTGGAAAATTGGGAGAAGAGTGCTTGTGTGTGCCAAAACCATTTTCCGTCTTCCAACTGCAATGATTTTCTTTCATTCAAATAACACCCAAAATCTTGCCCTACATAGAGAAATAATATCCCATAATTATTGGGATTTATATCTATATAGACAGATTACATCATTAATTATACTTACCCATATCTCACTAATTAAAAGACAGAAATAAAAACCCTTAGCACTTAATCAACTTATGTTTATCATTGAAGTTTGTGCTGATTCAGTAAGCAAACCTCACCCCCAAATAACTACCAATCTCTGTGCTTCCAAAACAAAACAAAACAAAAAAAAAAGGTACTGCTGCCAATCTCTCTGAAACAATATGAAGTGCTTTGAAGCCTACAAAATTTCCTCCGGAGGTAAATAAAATAATCAGATAAGATCATGCGATTCTGCGAAGATAAAATCAATCCTATTGTGCACGTACGTTGGCGTTTTACCTCAGCCAAGTCTTGTTTCACCAGCAAAAGACCAATCAATTTGTGCGCATTCAACTCCTAATTCAGAAGTTACTGTTAGGTTCCCAGCGCAAGTACTATTCTTTATGCTAGTGGTTCAATGACCCAAGTTCAATCTATCACAGTGAACACACTAATTAAACTAACCAGTGTAAAACACAGATCATGCACAGCGGATAAGCAAAATATTGAAACAAGAACACATAAAGAATAAATGAGACACATCAAGTTGATGACCCAGTTTGGCCTTCGGCCTACGTCTGGGGGATACCAATCAAGGAGGGTATTTTACTATGTGTTAATCAATGGTAAACTACCACACACAATAGTAGAATATACTAAGAGTCTTCACTCCGAACTCCAAGTGGAAAGTTGTGGTGACCAAAAACCTCCAGCCTTTGGTGTAGAAAACCCCTTCTACTTCAACCCTCAAAGCTGCCCGCCTTGAGCTCCACTTGCAGCAACCTGTGAAACCCTTCCTCCGAAGTTTGAGAAGAATAAGTCTTTGAAGTTCAACTTCCTGATCAAGCCTTGGACTTTCTTCTTAAATGTTCCTTGCGAAAACACTTAAGAAGTTCAGGACACAGATACAACAATGGTGTGTCCAAGGCTTCTTCGATCTTACAGCAAAATGCTTAAATCAGCGTACACTTGGCTGTCGATCGAGAGAGAAAACAGATGTGGAACGATATTGCAGTTGAGAGCTTTGAAGTGTGTTTCCAACAATCAATAATGAATCTCTGATCCTTCTAGCTTGAAAGACTCCTTCTGTAACACCCCGGTTTTTGGTCACCCAGGTCGGGATGTCACCGCCACATCTCCCTAGTAAGACACGGTTTCTCCGAGCTTACCAAAGAGATGCAAGGCTAGGTATTGCAGTATTTAAAACATTTAAAACATTCAAAATAGCCCATACAATATAATTCGAAAATAATAATAGCATAGCGCAGCGGAAATATTTAGTTTAGTACAATATCGCAGCGGAAAATATAAAAGGGGCCGACATGGCCAAAACACGGGTTAAACAGGCCCGTTCATAATATAGTCTAAGTACGAAATTTAAAAGCAAAATAAGTGTTCCCCAAAATCCCATGCATGAATCGTGCTCACACGTGCTAATTCCACATATTCTGTAAGGAAAGGAATAAAAATGGTTTTGGTCAGCAAAATTGCTGAGTAAGTTAACACATGCATGATCGTAGGGTTTAAAAGCCATTAATTTAATAATTTAACAAAAGCATGATAATAACCTAATATATAATTTAATCTAATCGAGTATCCAATAGCCTAAATTATCTCAGGGCTCTATTTAATAACACACATCACATGGTTTAATCACAAAGGCCATAATTTAAATAAAGCATTTAAATAATTTAATTGGACAACAACATAATTTAATCTAATTTAATTTAATTTAGAATCCCCATTACATTCCCGATTTGGTATTTCAAAGTTTCACGATAAAATCGCGATGTCAACAAGTTTAGCCGGTAGCCCGGCGGCCGCAACCGTATCAGCCATACCCAGTACCACTCCGGAGCCTCGGGAAACCCATACGGATATTCACGAGAGTGTAGGCTCTATATTTCGCCGTTTAGGCAATCCATATCTCAAGTTTAGCGCGCGGGGTCACCATCGTCCATTACGGCACGAAGTGAATCGTTAGGGGGCACCCTGCAGAGCACTCACCCCTAATTTTAATTTATCAAGTTTGTAAGGGTATTTAGTTTAAAATCTGCCTTCCATTGTATTTATTTAGAAATAATATCTCAATTCGTTTCAACCCTAAAGGTTAATTCCATGTTTCAACAAGATTTCAAGATTTCGTTTCGGTAAATCACAGTTTACTCCAAAATTCGTCTAAAATCCGATTTAATTCCAAAAATTCCAAAATTTCATATCTGACTCGGAAACATCAAGATCTACAACTTTCGTGTTTTAACTTTTTCAATCCGAGATACCTAATTAGGTCAAAATCGCCAATTTTCGCATAAGAACAAATCTGTCCGAGTTTAATGTGTCACAGTTTAAAGATTTCGAATTCTACCATAGCAATTCAACTCCAAATTTAATGAAATTTGACAGGAATCATCTTAAGACATTTATCTACAACTTTCATGTTTGGCCAAAGATCTAAAACAGCCTAGATCCTATGTCAAAAACGTGATCAAGATCATTCCTAAGTTCTGTCCAAGATTTCAAGATCTAGATTCATACAGCTCGGTTTCAATGGGTTTTCACATATCAAATCAATTCCAAAAATTCTCAAAACTTTACAGTAGCTAGATCTAAGTCTTAGGAACGTTTTTCGTGTTTTAAGTTTTTCCGTTTGAGTTCGTTTTAAGGTTCGGAAAAAAATTCAACAAATCTGTTGCGCCGATAGACAGTAAGAATTGACAGATTCTCGGTTTCTTGTTAATCTTTTAGTTTTGAATGTTTTAATTCATCCCAAAACCATGTAAGAGTTAACTTACAGTGTCTATGAACGTCGGGGATGTCTAGTTCGGAGGCGTGGCTTCCAGATCACCGTTTCTCCTCTCTGTTCGTCGGGTTCTATGATCTAGATTCAATACGGGGTGTAGAAAGAAAAGAACCGAAGTTAGAATCCGTTTTCGGATTGAAACGTGAAAAGATTTGTCGGACTAGAGCTTACCACAACGTTTGGAGATCCTTGGATTTTCGTCCAAAGCTGCTGCCTCCGTTCGGTGCTTTCCGTCGACTCCGAATTTAGGGTTTCGAACGTATAGTAGGTTGTAGGGTTTTGTAAACTTGTTTGGGGCTCCCAAGGGGTTTATTTATAGAATTCTCAATCCCTAGGGCGTCCACATCTGACCTAAAGGTCTTGGGTCGAGAGATGTTCAACCGAAAGTCGAAAAATCCGCGTTCGGGCGAGAGATTCACGCAACAACCAAATCTGTCAAGTGGTGCGGTCGTGGCGCGCTAATCGCCCTTCACCGCGTGGCCACCGCGCCGACTTCGCCTGGACTTCGGTCCGGGCGGGTCGTGCGATCCGTCGTGCTTTTCCGCCTCTCTTTCGGGTTTCTATCCCTCTATGCTCCCGAATTCCGATTCCCGGGGTATCTTCGGGTTTCTACTTCCTCTCTAAATTTCTTCTCGGGTCTAATTGGATGTTTTGGACTCGAATCCTCGAGTTCATTAGTGTCGGGTTTTGGTGTACCATTTATTCACCTTTAATCCATCCTTTTATTTAATTAAATTCCTTTAATTCCTTTTTAAGTAAAAATCTCATTTCTCATTTCCTTGTCTTTATTTACTTCTTTTATTTGCTGGATTTATTTATTTATTTATGATATTTATTTTATCTATTATTTATTTATTTAACTATTGTTTTATTTTATGATGGAAAATTCTCGGGTAGTACAGTCTACCCTCCTTAAGAATCAACTTCGTCCTCGAAGTTGTGTTTCGGCTTTCCTCGTGCTAAGGTCTTGTGTTTGTTTTATTGTTTTGTGACTGAACTTAGAATTAAAACTTCTAAGCTGCCTACGTACCCGGTAAAGGGATCAAGCCATAACGTAGTTCAAAAGTTTACAAAAATGCACGAAAAATTAGGGGGTATGACATCCTCTCCCCCTTAAGATTGCAGTTATGTCCCCATAACTGTGTCGGAACCGGTTTGGAACAACGTCGGGTATCGTTCTCTCATGTCGGATTCTACTTCCCAAGTTGCCGTCTCACTTTCGTGGTTTGACCAAAGAACCTTGATCATTTTGATGGTTTTGTTCCTCGTTACTCGTTCCTTAGTATCGAGAATACGCACTGGGACTTCTTCGTAAGTCAAGTCTTCATCGAGCTCAATTATCTCCGGTTGAAGTACATGTGTCGGGTCCGGCACATACTTCTTTAGTTGCGAGACATGGAAGACATTATGAACTCGATCTAAGTGTAACACCCCGGATTTGATAACCCAGGCCGGGATGTCACCGCCACATCTCTCTAGCAAGACACGGACTCTCCGAGCTTGCCAAAGAGATGCAAGGCTATAGGTATTGCAAAAAGATTTAACACAAGTCCGGAATCTATGTAAAAATAATAAGTGTCATCCACACATATAGTAGTAAATATATATTGCAGCGGAAAAGTGTAAATGGGCCGACATGGCCAAAACTCGGGGTTTACATGCCCGTTATGCAAGTATCGTAAAAAGCAAATAAACAATGTTTAATAATCCATCCCCAATGCACATGCTATGCATCATCTCCGTACTCTGAAATAAAAAGAGAATACAACAATTTTATCAGTATATAAAATACTGAGTAAGTCGATCCTAACATAGCAATAAAGGGATTTAATTAGATAATTTAAAATTTCGCTCCTAACATGCATTCACAAAATTTAAAGGAAATAATAATTTTAATTGTGTATTTAAACATGCATCTAATCTACAATAATAATTTAGTCATGCCATGAAATTTAAAGACATAATTTAAATGCATAATTTAAAGACATGCAAAAATAAATAAATACTTAAAATCATTAAATCTTTTATTTCCCCCGTTACGAAACCATTTCTCAGTGTTTTGTAAAGCCGGTGATCCGGCGGCCGCAGCCGTGTCGTAAGTATCTTGTATAGCCGGTGATCCGGCGGCCGCAGCCGTATCTGCCATACCCAGTAACACTCCGGAGCCTCGAGAAATCCATACGGACAACCCGAGAGAGTAGGCCATATATCTCCCGCCAACTGGCGTAATATTTCATCAAATTCTCTCGTCCATTATAGGCCCGAAGAGAAAAGGCTAGAGGGGCACCCTGTAGAGCACTCACCCTCCACCAAGTATCTCATGTATCGTTTAGATTTAATGTATCGGGGTTTTTCAAAAGTGTAGATGTATCGTGTTTCAAATCTTTGACCGTTTGTTTCGAAATTTCCAAACTCTTCGATTTAAAAGTATCTTGGCGTCACAGTTTGCGCCTTTCTCATTTAAAAATCCGTTTCAAGCCCAAAAATTCTGAAATCTTCACACTTTATGCAAAACACCCTAACGAACAACTTTCGTGTTTTAACTTTTTCGAAATAAGTTGAGGAAACATGTCAAAAATCGATTTTATCATGCAATCAGAAAACTGTCCGAACTCAGGTTTGACACAGTTCAAAATCTCGACTTTTTAACATATCAAATGGACTCCAAAAATTCTGAAATTTAATATGCACATACTAGACATGATTATCTACAACTTTTATTTAGATTGTAAAGATCAAATCGGACTAGAAATTATAGAAATAAGTTCACTAAGTTCGAACATATTCATAGACAGATTTCCACACGTTTTGTCAAAGCAGTCTCTTTTCGATGCGATTTAAAATAGCAAACGTTAACGAAAATGGCTGAAATTTTTACACAACCTAGATTTATGTGTTAGGATTAAAAGTCTAGTTTTGAGTTTTTCGGATTGAATCCTCGAAATATGGGTTTTAGGCCGATTACAGAAACTGCGCAAGATGGGGTTTTTAAGTTCGATTTTTACGTTTCGTTACATTACGCCTATACCGGACGCCCCGAAATCACCCGTATTGATATGGAAGGCTCAACTTACAGTGATAGAGAGGTTTGGGTCGTCCTAAGGTCGCTGGCTCGTCCAAAATCCTACGAACGGATCTCCTCAACGTCAAGCTTCCGACTTTGGCCACGATTTCGAATCGGACGAAGAAATCCAACGTTAGATCAAGTTTTCGGGTTCAAAAACTTAAATAGAATTCTAAGAACGACTTACCACAGATTAGAATACAAGGAATCTTGTATTCAACGCCTCCTTCGTCGGTTTTCGTCGCCGGGAAGTGATCGGAAAGTCGTCGGGAAGTCGCCGGAAAGTGTTTTGGCTTTGGAGAGAGTTGAGAGGGTTTGAGAGTGAATGGTGACTGATGAGAATGGGGGAGAGGCTGCCCTAGGTCGCCTAAAGGCTTCCCCCTTCGGCCAAAATCCGCTTTCCAAAGTCGGGAGGTCGAATTATGGTAAGAAATCGCCGAAAACGCGCAAGTTGCCAAAACCTGTAGGACCACGCGGGGTTGGCGCGCCTTTTAGCCAAACCCCGCCCGGCCAGCGCGCGAGACTCGCCTGGACTGCGGTCCGGGCGGGTCCGTGCGATCCGATCCGTCGGGTCTTTTCTCCTCTCTTTCGGACTTCTATCCTTCCCCGTTTTCGCGCTCGATTTTTCCGGGTCATTTCCGGATTATGCTTCTCATCATAAATTTATTCCGTCTCAATTCGATTACGTGCTTGAAATCCTAAGACCGTCGGTTTTGGTCCGTCGGGTTCTAATTCGTCGTCCTTGACTTCCGTGCATTTCCGCGTCTACGGGTTCTCGGAAACAAAACCTTCTCTCCTATTGGATTAATTCCTATTTTTATATTCTAAAATTTACGGGTATTACAGTCTACCCCCCTTAAGAACCAACTTCGTCCTCGAAGTTGTACTTCATCCTCTCGCGAGTTCGGGAATTGTTTGATTAAGCGATTGTATTATTGTGTGTCGTTGTTTGTTATTATTTGACTGAACCCAGAATTGAATTTCCGAGTTGCCTACGTACCCCGTGAAGGGATCAAGTCATTACGTAGTTCAAAACAATTTGAATTTGTTTATTTGGGGTACAAAGTATTCGTACAAAATATTCCGAAATACTCGGGTCGTCACATCCTCCCCCTCTTAAGATTACAGTTATGTCCCCATAACTGTTGCTGCACTGTCTTGGAATAGGGTTGGGTAACGCTCCCTCATGTCTGCTTCCAGCTCCCACGTTGCCGTCTCGGCTTCGTGGTTAGACCAAAGAACCTTAACCATCCTCACGGTCTTATTCCTTGTTACCCTCTCCTTCTTGTCGAGTATTCGCACCGGAATTTCTTCATAGCTTAAGTCATCGTCCAGCTCAATTTCCTCCGGTTGGAGTACGTGGGTCGGATCATGGACGTATTTCTTCAGTTGCGAGACGTGGAACACGTCGTGGACACGAGCAAATTGTGGCGGTAATGCCAATCGGTATGCAAGATTCCCCACTCTTTCTAGGATCTCGTAGGGTCCTATGTACCGTGGGCTTAATTTTCCCCGCTTGCCAAAGCGCATCACACCCTTCATCGGTGATACCTTTAACATGACCTTATCGCCTATTTGGAATTCCAAATCTTGCCGTCTCACGTCGGCATAGGTCCTTTGTCGGTCTTGCGCGGCTCTCATCTTTCCTTGGATTATTTTGACTTGTTGAGCCATGTCCTCAACAAGTTGCGGTCCAATTACCATAGTCCCTTCGCCCCTTTTTCCCAGCTCAATGGGCTTCGGCATTTGCGTCCACCCGTATTTTGTAGAGCAGAGGAGGGGTAAATGCGTAGGAAAGGAGGAACAATTATAATTTTTTTTTTTTTTTTTTTTTTTTGTTCCGCGCAGGGTCCGGGCGGGTTTTTGGGGTTTACCGCGCGGCCACCGCGCGGCGTCCCCAGGGTGGAGAAATAGGGCTCGCGCCCCGCGCGAGCCAGTTCTTCCCCTCCCATTCCGAAATTCCTCTCATCCTCCTCTCAAATTCGTCCTATCGTGCTCAGATTCTCCTAGTTCCGACTTCGATTTCTCTTTGTGAGGTATGTATCTTCTAATTTCGCTTGCCAATTTCAAGTTTTATGCCTTGATTCGTTAGAATTTGGTTGAATTGTGAAATTAGGGTTTATGTGTACAATCTGGGGATTTGTTGTTTTTAAGCTTGTTTTGCGCGAATTAGCAAGCATATGTGCTTATTGATGTTGTTTTTATTGATTTTGTTGAGTTTGTGCCCCAATGTGTATTTGTTCTTGGCCATTTCTCGGCGATGTGGGTATTTAGGAGTAATATGGAATTCTTCATTTTAGGTGACCTTGTGACATGAAAGATGGACTCATTGTTTTGGTGTCATATTATGATGCTGAGTTGTTGCTTGGATAAATGTTAATTTATGGGCAAATTTCGTGTATATTATAAGTATAACTGAAGCTTGTTGTTTTTCGCATTTAACGTGTTCGATGAAATGCCGCAATGGGCTTCCAAATTTATTTAGGTACAATCAGTGGTTTGGTTATCTTCCGGCATGTATTAGTAACTATGAAGTTCGAAGTTTTCTTAGATTTCTCCCGTTGGAACTATGTATATATATATTTGATGTTATTCCGTGTGTGGGTCATTAGTCTAACAATTGGTATTGGTTGTTCGCAGGATGTTGCTCTTCCCGTGGTTCATCTTGGCGTTCCTTATGGTCCTTCCGGGGGCCAAGAGACGGGCTACTCGACGTGACGCAGCCGGCCCTAGCACTGCCGCTCCGGAGATGCCGGACATTTATAACAGTGACGACAGTGAGTCCGAGGAGGACGAGGAGCGGGTGCCGAGGCTCAGAGATCTCCCTGACGAGGTGCGTCCTCGCCGGCATGATAGGTTCCGTTTCTCGTCGATGGCCGCCCAGGACTTCTACTTCGATGAGCTTCGTCAGAAGAGGGCTTACGTTCCCGAGCGAGGCTTGTTCCCCGATCATATGGGTGACGATCGGATCAGTGCACTTTTGGGGCATCTCCAGTGGACCGGTCTTGCACGTCATCCCGACGGCATTGCCTCCGGCTATCTAGCTATGGAGGTTATTGCCAACATCAGCGGTCTTGGGGTAGACGACGACCTTTCTCGAGTCTGGGTTCGTGGTCGCTACTTAGACTTCAGTGCTCGGGCGATCAACATCTATTTCGGCCTTCCCGATGATGGTGCGTTCCGACCACAGCCGGAGGGACGGGTTTATGCTCCTGCCTGGGGTGTCTTGTGTACCGAGGTACCCCCGCGGACTGGATACCCTCACGAGCTACGACTGACGTCCTTGGATGCTCCTTGGCGTGTACTTGCTCAGCTTTGGTTAGGACGCATTCGGCCGATCACCCGGAGCCATATCGTCATAGATCATGTCTTTGAGACTGTCTGCTTTATCGCACGAGGCGGTCGGGTAAATGTGGGCGCGTGCATTGCGGATAACCTGAGGGGTTTACGACGGGGGCGAGGGAGTAGGGTGATCACTCATGCACACCTCATTTGTGGGCTGTGCGCTGCCCAGGGGATCCGCACGTCTCCCGAGACGGACCCCTATCCTTTAGCTCCAGGTGAGCACTATCGTATTCCGTCTTATGCCGCTCGGCGCAGCACTTTGCGTCGTGGAGCGCCTCGGGCTATACTGCGCCCGCAGCCTGAGGATGGTGGTTTGATCTTAGTTGTTCCTCCAGAGCGGCCACCTCCTCCTCCTGTGGTTCCACAGCAGGGTGGGGTTCCACCGCAGGGTCAGGACATGACGCGGATGCTCCAGATGATGCAGGAGATGCGTGTCAGCATAGATGCCGGGTTTGCAGCTGGGCAGGCTCGTTACGATGCCTTGGATGCTAGGATGGATCTCTATCAGGATCGTATGGACACGCTCACTATGAGACAGGCGGAGCAGCAGGCCACCATGGCTGACATGTATGGCTACATGCGTCAGATGGACGACTACATGCGTCGCCAGTTCCCGCCTCCTGATCAGTGACCCCTCGTTTTTACGGTACTCCTGGGGTGCGTAGTAGGAGTAGTTTCCTTATGAGACTGTAAGACGATGGTTTTCATCTCTGTGTTTTGTAGTTTGTGCTTTTATGGTGTTACTCCATTATTATCTATTTCGGTTGTAAATTCTGGAATTTCGGTTAAGTGATGACTTGGGGTTTCAGGGTTTAGGGTTCAGGGTACTCTCGTTTGATGGACATTCATATGTGTTGTTTGCTTATTAATACCTTGTTCCTTTGTTCTGTTGAGCCCCTCACCATACGTTTGGACTAGGAAGGCGGTTTTTTTTTTTTTTTTTTCATATATATATGTGCATGTATATATGTATGTGGGCACTATGGATGATGGAAAAGAGAATATAACATAAATGCTTGTATTTTTATTGCTCAATAGAAAATATTAGTTGATACAAGCTGCAGGAATCACAAGGATAGGAATGGCTCGGAAAATAGGAAGGGTAATAGTAGAAGGAATGCGGTAAAGGTCCCTAAGCTGAGGGAGTGTAGGTGGTTGGGTCCTCCATGGGATCATCCTCATCACTCGACCCCTCAACGGTACCCCAGCCAAGGGGCCCATGGAATACTGGGCTCGCTGGCCAATTGGGCCCAGCGGCCGGGGCAGGATCAACGACGACAACTGAAGGTTGGGCGGCTGTAGGGACAGCGTCAGGGTCAACTACGGGGTTAGCTGCAGGAGGAGTCCCCGGGTCGAGAGGGGCAGGTGGAAGTAGATCGTCCTTCAGATGATGCAGTTGATGTCCCACGACCCCTACTTCGGTCTCTACGTCGTCAATCTGGGTCCGAAGTTCAGTCTCGCGGGCCTGGAGTTCATTGATTTGGATTTGGAGTTGGGTTATATCTTGATGTCCTGCTTGGCCCAGATTAGTTAGGTGACCCAGGTTAGCTCCCATTTGTTCTACCCTTAGTCTGAAGTTGTTCACGTTTTGAGGAGTTTCGAGGTACGCCTCAATCAACCTCATTAGTAGGTTGATCATGTTCGCGTTTGGGGCGGCCATCTAATGTCAACAAGAAGGTTAGAGTCAGGTCTTGTTTCGAATAAAAAGTCAAGAGATGCAGGAATTTAAATCTACATGAATATGCATATGCAATCCCCCCAGCAATTAATTTTTAATGTATTTTTAAATTTAATCGTGGAAAAAAAAAAGGTTGGGCCTATATTGGCCAAAATAATAGTTTGGACTTTAAAAAGTAAAAACATGGGTATTGGGTCGAAATGGTTGGGCTTAAAATAAATAATTATAAATATTGGGTCAAAATAATTTAACCCCCTTTTGGGCTCAAAATATTATATTACTTGGGTAAGAAAATTTTTTGGGCTCAAATTTTGGGCTTAAATAATAGTACTAGTAGTCTTAAGAATAATAATGATAATAATAAATTTAAAAATAATACTTAGTTCAAAATATTTTAAAATAAAAATAGTAGTAGCTTCAAAATATTCCGGGCTCTGATACCAACTTGTAACACCCCGGATTTGATAACCCAGGCCGGGATGTCACCGCCACATCTCTCTAGCAAGACACGGACTCTCCGAGCTTGCCAAAGAGATGCAAGGCTATAGGTATTGCAAAAAGATTTAACACAAGTCCGGAATCTATGTAAAAATAATAAGTGTCATCCACACATATAGTAGTAAATATATATTGCAGCGGAAAAGTGTAAATGGGCCGACATGGCCAAAACTCGGGGTTTACATGCCCGTTATGCAAGTATCGTAAAAAGCAAATAAACAATGTTTAATAATCCATCCCCAATGCACATGCTATGCATCATCTCCGTACTCTGAAATAAAAAGAGAATACAACAATTTTATCAGTATATAAAATACTGAGTAAGTCGATCCTAACATAGCAATAAAGGGATTTAATTAGATAATTTAAAATTTCGCTCCTAACATGCATTCACAAAATTTAAAGGAAATAATAATTTTAATTGTGTATTTAAACATGCATCTAATCTACAATAATAATTTAGTCATGCCATGAAATTTAAAGACATAATTTAAATGCATAATTTAAAGACATGCAAAAATAAATAAATACTTAAAATCATTAAATCTTTTATTTCCCCCGTTACGAAACCATTTCTCAGTGTTTTGTATAGCCGGTGATCCGGCGGCCGCAGCCGTGTCGTAAGTATCTTGTATAGCCGGTGATCCGGCGGCCGCAGCCGTATCTGCCATACCCAGTAACACTCCGGAGCCTCGAGAAATCCATACGGACAACCCGAGAGAGTAGGCCATATATCTCCCGCCAACTGGCGTAATATTTCATCAAATTCTCTCGTCCATTATAGGCCCGAAGAGAAAAGGCTAGAGGGGCACCCTGCAGAGCACTCACCCTCCACCAAGTATCTCATGTATCGTTTAGATTTAATGTATCGGGGTTTTTCAAAAGTGTAGATGTATCGTGTTTCAAATCTTTGACCGTTTGTTTCGAAATTTCAAAACTCTTCGATTTAAAAGTATCTTGGCGTCACAGTTTGCGCCTTTCTCATTTAAAAATCCGTTTCAAGCCCGAAAATTCTGAAATCTTCACACTTTATGCAAAACACCCTAACGAACAACTTTCGTGTTTTAACTTTTTCGAAATAAGTTGAGGAAACATGTCAAAAATCGATTTTATCATGCAATCAGAAAACTGTCCGAACTCAGGTTTGACACAGTTCAAAATCTCGACTTTTTAACATATCAAATGGACTCCAAAAATTCTGAAATTTAATATGCACATACTAGACATGATTATCTACAACTTTTATTTAGATTGTAAAGATCAAATCGGACTAGAAATTATAGAAATAAATTCACTAAGTTCGAACATATTCATAGACAGATTTCCACACGTTTTGTCAAAGCAGTCTCTTTTCGATGCGATTTAAAATAGCAAACGTTAACGAAAATGGCTGAACTTTTTACACAACCTAGATTTATGTGTTAGGATTAAAAGTCTAGTTTTGAGTTTTTCGGATTGAATCCTCGAAATATGGGTTTTAGGCCGATTACAGAAACTGCGCAAGATGGGGTTTTTAAGTTCGATTTTTACGTTTCGTTACATTACGCCTATACCGGACGCCCCGAAATCACCCGTATTGATATGGAAGGCTCAACTTACAGTGATAGAGAGGTTTGGGTCGTCCTAAGGTCGCTGGCTCGTCCAAAATCCTACGAACGGATCTCCTCAACGTCAAGCTTCCGACTTTGGCCACGATTTCGAATCGGACGAAGAAATCCAACGTTAGATCAAGTTTTCGGGTTCAAAAACTTAAATAGAATTCTAAGAACGACTTACCACAGATTAGAATACAAGGAATCTTGTATTCAACGCCTCCTTCGTCGGTTTTCGTCGCCGGGAAGTGATCGGAAAGTCGTCGGGAAGTCGCCGGAAAGTGTTTTGGCTTTGGAGAGAGTTGAGAGGGTTTGAGAGTGAATGGTGACTGATGAGAATGGGGGAGAGGCTGCCCTAGGTCGCCTAAAGGCTTCCCCCTTCGGCCAAAATCCGCTTTCCAAAGTCGGGAGGTCGAATTATGGTAAGAAATCGCCGAAAACGCGCAAGTTGCCAAAACCTGTAGGACCACGCGGGGTTGGCGCGCCTTTTAGCCAAACCCCGCCCGGCCAGCGCGCGAGACTCGCCTGGACTGCGGTCCGGGCGGGTCCGTGCGATCCGATCCGTCGGGTCTTTTCTCCTCTCTTTCGGACTTCTATCCTTCCCCGTTTTCGCGCTCGATTTTTCCGGGTCATTTCCGGATTATGCTTCTCATCATAAATTTATTCCGTCTCAATTCGATTACGTGCTTGAAATCCTAAGACCGTCGGTTTTGGTCCGTCGGGTTCTAATTCGTCGTCCTTGACTTCCGTGCATTTCCGCGTCTACGGGTTCTCGGAAACAAAACCTTCTCTCCTATTGGATTAATTCCTATTTTTATATTCTAAAATTTACGGGTATTACACTAAGTGTGGCGGTAAAGCCAATCGGTAGGCTAGAGTTCCGACTCGTTCTAGAATTTCGTAAGGTCCTATGTATCGAGGACTTAACTTCCCTCGTTTGCCAAAGCGCATCACCCCCTTCATGGGTGATATCTTTAGCATGACCCTATCTCCCACTTGAAATTCTAGGTCTCGTCGTCTCACGTCGGCAGAACTCTTTTGACGGTCTTGTGCGGCTTTCATCTTCCCTTGAATCACTTTGATTTGTTGAGCCATGTCTTCGATAAGTTGTGGTCCCACTACCACGGACTTATCGTTTTCTTCCCAGCTCAATGGGCTTCGGCACTTTCGTCCATACAACGCCTCGAAAGGTGCCATGCCGATGCTAGCATGGTAGCTATTATTATAGGAAAACTCAATCAAGGGTAAATGAGATTCCCAATTCCCTTTGAATTCCAACACGCATGCTCTCAGCATGTCTTCTAGTGTTTGGATTGTCCTTTCGGTTTGTCCATCCGTCATCGGGTGGAATGCGGTGCTCATTTTGATTTGAGTACCGAGAGCTTTTTGTAACTCCGTCCAGAAATGAGAGACAAATCTACTGTCTCTATCGGAAATGATATCATGTGGTACTCCATGTCGTCGTACTACATTATCAATGTAGGCTCGGGCCAATTGGTCCATAGTCCAGGTGTCTTTCATTGGGATGAATATGGTTGTCTTCGTTAGCCTATCGACAATCACCCAAATCTTATTCATGCCTTTAGGTGATCGAGGTAATCCCGAGACAAAGTCCATTGAGATGCTATCCCACTTCCAACTTGGAATCTCTAGTGGTTGCATCAATCCTAAGGGTTTATGTCGCACTGCCTTAACCTTTTGGCAGGTAAGACATCTTGCCACGAAATTTGCCACTTCCTTCTTCATTCCCGGCCACCAATAGATCTTCTTCAGATCTTTGTATAGCTTGTCACCTCCGGGATGTACGGAATATGGCGTGTTGTGCCCTTCCTCCATCAACCTTTGCTTCAATTCGGCACATTTAAGAGGCACACACCACCTCCCTTTGAAACGGATGCTTCCATCCTCGTGGACAGCAAATCCTATTGCCTTTCCTTCGGCAATATACCCTTTTATCTTCTCGAGTTTCGGGTCGCCCGGTTGAGCGAGTCGAATCTCGTCCAATATGGGAGTTTCTACGACCATGGCATTGACCGTTTCTCTCACTGTGCCAGGATGCACAAGTTCTAACTCCAATCTTGCCAAATCCATGTACAATGCCGGCGGAATTACCAACGAGTTTGTCACGTGTTGGGTTTTCCGACTTAGGGCATCGGCTACCACATTCGCCTTCCCCTCGTGGTATGCTATCTCTAAATCGTAGTCTTTAATAAGTTCCAACCACCTTCGCTGTCTCAAATTCAACTCCTTTTGAGTGAATATATATTTCAAGCTCTTGTGGTCGGTGAACATTCGACATTTCCGCCCATAAAGATAATGTCTCCATATCTTTAGAGCGAAAACGACCGCTGCCAACTCCAGGTCGTGGGTCGGATAATTTTCCTCGTGGGGTTTTAGTTGGCGTGATGCATAGGCTACGACTCTCGAGTCTTGCATCAAAACACAACCTAAACCTTCCTTCGAAGCATCGCTATATACTTCGAAGTCACTATGCTCTGATGGTAGTGTTAATACGGGTGTGGTTGTGAGTCGTTTCTTCAGCTCTTGAAACGCCATCTCACAAACTTCGGTCCACTCGTATTTTGCTCCTTTCTTTAGTAGCTGGGTCAAAGGACGTGCAATCCTTGAGAAGTCCTTCACAAATCGTCTATAATATCCGGCTAATCCAAGGAAACTCCTTATTTCCATTGGACTTTTCGAAGTTGCCCATTCAGTTACGGCAGAGACTTTTGCCGGATCCACTGATACTCCATCAGCGGATACTATGTGTCCGAGAAATGCCACTTCTTTCAGCCAGAAGTCACATTTCGACAGCTTGCCGTATAGCTGGTTTCTTCGCAAGATTTCTAACACTTGATGTAAGTGCTTCGCATGCTCCTCCTCGCTCTTCGAGTAGATCAGGATGTCGTCGATGAACACTACGACACACTGGTCTAACAATTCTCGGAACACGTTGTTCATGAGATTCATGAACATGGCCGGAGCATTTGTTAACCCGAAGGATAACACTGTGAACTCGTAATGGCCATATCGTGTTCGAAATGCCGTCTTCGGAATGTTCTTCTCGGCGATCCTCAATTGATGATACCCAGATCGCAAATCGATCTTCGAGAATACTGAAGCTCCCTTCAGTTGATCAAATAGATCCTCTATTCTCGGTAGGGGGTATTTATTCTTAATGGTCACTTGGTTTAGTCCTCGGTAATCTATGCAAAGACGTAGTCCTCCGTCTTTCTTCTTGACAAATAAAACCGGTGCTCCCCAAGGGGACGTACTCGGTCTTATGTAACCTTTTCCCAATAGCTCCTCGAGTTGTTCCTTTAACTCCTTCATTTCCAGTGGTGCCATCCGGTACGGAGCTTTCGAGACAGGCTCTGTCCCCGGAATGAGATCTATGGTGAATTCAAGATCCCTCTCAGGTGGCATGCCCGGAACGTCCTCAGGGAATACGTCCGGGTATTCTCTTACCACTGGTATGCTATCAACCTTGTTTTCTTCCGCCTCAAGGTTGTGCACATAGCACGCATATAGTTCATACCCCTTACGCATCAAGTTACTTAGTTTAAATGCACTAACGATTTTGTTACTTTTCTTAGGGGGCTGAGAGTAAAAGATAACTCTCTTTCCCCTACTTTTTGACAAGGTGATCTTTTGCTTTTGGCATTCGATCACCGCTTTATACTGGGATAGCCAATCCATCCCCAGTATGATGTCAAAGTCTCTTAAGTTAAATTCTACCAAGTTTGCGAAGAATTCTACGTTCTTTATCACTACAGGAATTCCGTTGTATCGTTTAGAGCAGGACACTATTTCTCCAGAAGGCAATTGAATTCCTAAGCTAATTCTCTCGCACTTAGGTAGATCTAACTCAGGCACTATCCTTGGTGCAATAATTGAGCAACTAGCTCCAGAATCAAATAGAACTCTAAGGGGTGTATTCAAAACGTGAAATGTACTTGCCATCACTTCTCCTTGCGCAGGCACGTCCGCTTGGTTCACCACGTTCAGCCTCCCCATAGGGCGTCCCTGATTGCCCTGCTGATTCGCATTCGGCTGCTGATTTTGTTGCTGGTTTTGATTCTGAGGGGGCGGAGGTCGTTGGTTTTGGTTCTGGTTTTGCGGCCTATTTTGAGGGGGTCTGTACCCTTGGTTATTGCCGTTTCGCCCGTTTTGGTTTTGAGGCTGTTCTTGCCCCACGACTAAGTCGTCCCTCTTTGTTATGTTCTCGAGCCTAGTCCGACAATCCCGTCGAACGTGACCCATTCGACCGCATCGGTAACAGGCGCCTTGTTGCGGGCATCCCCTTGCCAGATGTGGTCGTCCACATCGCGGGCAAGGCGGTACCGGATCTTCTTGGTTGAACCTCCTCCCAGTGTTGGTTTGTTGGGGCCTATTCGACCCTCTGCGCTGCTCGTTCCTTCCAGTGTTGTTCTCGTTTCTTGAATCTCGACTTCTCTTGTCTTGAGGACCCCTACTGGACTCCCCACTCACCCTTCTTTTCAGCTGCTGCACGCGTGCTACCGCCACAGCGCGATCGTATACGGCTTGCAAATCGGGGTAGTGTACCCCCGCGATCACCTCGCGCACAGACAGGTTCAGTCCCATCTCGAACTTCTGTGCCTTTTCCGCATCAGTAGGCACTAGCCTTGGTGCGAACCTCACCAGCTCCTTGAAGCGTGTGTAGTATTCTTGCACCGTTTGGCTTCCTTGCTTCAGTGACAGGAATTCTTCGTACATGGCAGCTTTAGTACTCAAGGGATAGAATCGATCCCTGAGTAGCTCCATCATCTCCATCCACGAGTACGGCTCGTCATCTTCAGTCAGTTTGGCTTGCGTTGCTTGCCACCAGTCGTCAGCTTCGCCTCCCAAGTAGTATGAAGCGACATGTACCCTTTCTCCTTCCGGACATTTGACCGCTCCCAGCAGCTTGTCAAAAGTCCGGATCCATTCCTCCAGTTTAGCTGGATCCTCCTCACCAGCGTAGTGGGGCGGCTGGTAAGGATTCACCATCGCCAGGTAGTTAGGGCGAGCTTGGGGCGGAGGTACCGCCGCAGCTTGACCCTGGTTGACTTGCGCGTTCCCGAGCGCAATCAACACTTCCTCTATCGTCCTAAGACGATCGCCCACATTGTTCGGTGCGGGGGCGTCCTGCGCACCTTGGGGCTGTTCCTCATCAGGTTGGATTGGTTCAGTGACGTTTGGTGGTGTTTCAGTAGGTGTTTCAGTGGTGGTTTGGGGAGCGGGTTGGGTTCTGCCTCTTCCTCTTCCTCTGGGTGCCATTCTGGTACAAATAGGATCGATTAGGACTTTGTGAATTTAGTATATAGTCTAAGCGATTTATATAAATGTATATGTGTATTGCCATTTAGCACGTGGTGCTTTGTTCGAATGAAGAAGCATCGTATGCTTCGGGGTTTTATTTTATTTTGTTTTGTTTTGTTTTGTTTTGATTTAAAAAAAATAAATCGGACATTTTATTTCCTCAAAAGAAATTTTAGTACAAAAGTAGAAATATTTTTCTAGCAAAACAATGTTTAACAATAGAATCTCTAGTGCCTCATGACGTCTCCCGGTGGGGTAGCAGGATCTTCCTCCGGATCTTCCTCCTCCGAACTCGGCGGTAGTAGGTCGTCAAAGATAGTGTTTAAGTCTTGCCCGTGGGCGTCGATGTATTCTTTTAGTATTAAGTTTTGTGTAGTGAGGGTTTGGACTTGGCGCTCGAGTTGGTTTATGCGGTGATGATCCGCCTCTCTCAAGTTGCCCATGTGATGTAAATTGGCCTCCAATTGAGCCATACGGTACTTCATCTGCTCTAGGGTCTGGTGGGAATCGAGATGAACACTCATCATCCTGACCATCAACTGCATCATGTCTTGACTAGCCATCTAGCGCAAGCAAGAGATCTAAGTTAATATTCGCCAAGATTCTAGGTTCAATTCGCCAAGATTCTAAGTTCAAGTTTCGCCAAGATTCTAAGTTCAAGTTTCGCCAAGATTCTAGGTTCAAGTTTCGCCAAGATTCTAGGTTCAATTAGCCAAGATTCTAAGTTCATAACAGAGATGCAACATGCACATGCAAATGATATTCCCCCCCCAATAATAATTTAATGCACCATATATATATATTTTCCCATGGGTTTAAAAAAATTTCTCCATGGAAATAATAATTTAAAATTTAAAGTAATAGTCAAAATATTAATAGTAGTTTAAAAATAATAATGGTTTAAAAATAATAGTTTAAAAATAGCCGGGCTTTGATACCAACTTGTAACACCCCGGTTTTTGGTCACCCAGGTCGGGATGTCACCGCCACATCTCCCTAGTAAGACACGGTTTCTCCGAGCTTACAAAAGAGATGCAAGGCTAGGTATTGCAGTATTTAAAACATTTAAAGCATTCAAAATAGCCCATACAATATAATTCGAAAATAATAATAGCATAGCGCAACGGAAATATTTAGTTTAGTACAATATCGCAGCGGAAAATATAAAAGGGGCCGACATGGCCAAAACACGGGTTAAACAGGCCCGTTCATAATATAGTCTAAGTACGAAATTTAAAAGCAAAATAAGTGTTCCCCAAAATCCCATGCATGAATCGTGCTCACACATGCTCATTCCACATATTCTGTAAGGAAATGAATAAAAATGGTTTTGGTCAGCAAAATTGCTGAGTAAGTTAACACATGCATGATCGTAGGGTTTAAAAGCCATTAATTTAATAATTTAACAAAAGCATGATAATAACCTAATATATAATTTAATCTAATCGAGTATCCAATAGCCTAAATTATCTCAGGGCTCTATTTAATAACACACATCACATGGTTTAATCACAAAGGCCATAATTTAAATAAAGCATTTAAATAATTTAATTGGACAACAACATAATTTAATCTAATTTAATTTAATTTAGAATCCCCATTACATTCCCGATTTGGTATTTCAAAGTTTCACGATAAAATCGCGATGTCAACAAGTTTAGCCGGTAGCCCGGCGGCCGCAACCGTATCAGCCATACCCAGTACCACTCCGGAGCCTCGGGAAACCCATACGGATATTCACGAGAGTGTAGGCTCTATATTTCGCCGTTTAGGCAATCCATATCTCAAGTTTAGCGCGCGGGGTCACCATCGTCCATTACGGCACGAAGTGAATCGTTAGGGGGCACCCTGCAGAGCACTCACCCCTAATTTTAATTTATCAAGTTTGTAAGGGGATTTAGTTTAAAATCTGCCTTCCATTGTATTTATTTAGAAATAATACTATCTCAATTCGTTTCAACCCTAAAGGTTAATTCCATGTTTCAACAAGATTTCAAGATTTCGTTTCGGTAAATCACAGTTTACTCCAAAATTCGTCTAAAATCAGATTTAATTCCAAAAATTCCAAAATTTCATATCTGACTCGGAAACATCAAGATCTACAACTTTCGTGTTTTAACGTTTTCAATCCGAGATACCTAAGTAGGTCAAAATCGCCAATTTTCGCATAAGAACAAATCTGTCCGAGTTTAATGTGTCACAGTTTAAAGATTTCGAATTCTACCATAGCAATTCAAATCCAAATTTAATGAAATTTGACAGGGATCATCTTAAGACATTTATCTACAACTTTCATGTTTGGCCAAAGATCTAAAACAGCCTAGATCCTATGTCAAAAACGTGATCAAGATCATTCCTAAGTTCTGTCCAAGATTTCAAGATCTAGATTCATACAGCTCGGTTTCAATGGGTTTTCACATATCAAATCAATTCCAAAAATTCTCAAAAATTTACAGTAGCTAGATCTAAGTCTTAGGAACGTTTTTTATGTTTTAAGTTTTTCCGTTTGAGTTCGTTTTAAGGTTCGGAAAAAATTCAACAAATCTGTTGCGCCGATAGAAAGTAAGAATTGACAGATTCTCGGTTTCTTGTTAATCTTTTAGTTTTGAATGTTTTAATTCATCCCAAAACCATGTAAGAGTTAACTTACAGTGTCTATGAATGTCGGGGATGTCTAGTTCGGAGGCGTGGCTTCCAGATCACCGTTTCTCCTCTCCGTTCGTCGGGTTCTACGATCTAGATTCAATACGGGGTGTAGAAAGAAAAGAACCGAAGTTAGAATCCATTTTCGGATTGAAACGTGAAAAGATTTGTCGGACTAGAGCTTACCACAACGTTTGGAGATCCTTGGATTTTCGTCCAAAGCTGCTGCCTCCGTTCGGTGCTTTCCGTCGACTCCGAATTTAGGGTTTCGAACGTATAGTAGGTTGTAGGGTTTTGTAAACTTGTTTGGGGCTCCCAAGGGGTTTATTTATAGAATTCTCAATCCCTAGGGCGTCCACATCTGACCTAAAGGTCTTGGGTCGAGAGATGTTCAATCGAAAGTCGAAAAATCCGCGTTCGGGCGAGAGATTCACGCAACAACCAAATCTGTCAAGTGGCGCGGTCGTGGCGCGCTAATCGCCCTTCACCGCGCGGCCACCACGCCGACTTCGCCTGGACTTCGGTCCGGGTGGGTCGTGCAATCCGTCGTGCTTTTCCGCCTCTCTTTCGGGTTTCTATCCCTCTATGCTCCCGAATTCCGATTCCCGGGGTATCTTCGGGTTTCTACTTCCTCTCTAAATTTCTTCTCGGGTCTAATTGGATGTTTTGGACTCGAATCCTCGAGTTCATTAGTGTCGGGTTTTGGTGTACCATTTATTCACCTTTAATCCATCCTTTTATTTAATTAAATTCCTTTAATTCCTTTTTAAGTAAAAATCTCATTTCTCATTTCCTTGTCTTTATTTACTTCTTTTATTTGCTGGATTTATTTATTTATTTATGATATTTATTTTATCTATTATTTATTTATTTAACTATTGTTTTATTTTATGATGGAAAATTCTCGGGTATTACACCTTCTTAAACCCAAAAATTACTCAACAGGATTTGAATGATTTTGCCATTTTGGGAAATAGCCGTTGAGAAGATTTGAGTTGTGAGTAACAGCTCTTTTCTAAGTAGAGAGGTAATCCCTGCAAGAATGTTAGTCTATACCTACTCTAATCAGAAAAGAGCCGTTGGACCCAATTCCATTCTTGATCTCAGCAAACTTTCACTCCATAGGTCGCGCTGAACAACGATGCATCAGATGAGGTCCTAACTACCTAAGTTCAATCATCGGTTCGAACTTCCCACAAAACACTAGACTCAACAATCTCCCCCTTTTTGGCAGGATGTGAGACAACATATACAAATGATAAACCGATGATGAATTACTAACAAGCACGAAAAAAAAACTCAACTATCACCCTGACTGTAAGCTCTTTACAGAAATCATGCATCACAAGAATCAGGGCTTGTACACAGTTAAACCAAGAAAGATCATACATTCCCATGAGATCACAGAACCAAAACAATTGTCCAACATTGCCCAACATCACTTCCAGCAACAAAACAGCAATAAAATAAACGTCCCAAGTACTAAGAAATAAACAAAGCAGAAGTAAAGACATGATAAAAGAGAGTTAGAGAGATATTACCAATCATCAGGATCAGGAGGGGTTGACTAGATTCAGCATTGGATTTGAAAAATTTGTGACTCCCCCTCTGGATCAACTTCTCTGGCCAAATATCAATCAGACTCTGCATCAGAGTCAGCATCACCTTCATCTCCACCAGTAGGGCAGGGCGCTCTTGGTCATCATCTGGCTCAACAAACATGGCTGTTCTTGCTCCATCATCATCAGACCAATAGTCTGGCAGCAGGGCAAGGGCTTGCTCAATTTTGCCTTCTTCTTGATGAATGATAGCTCGAAGCCCTTTGAACCTTTCAAGTGCCTGGTTCAGAATTTCCCTAGCTCGAGTCAGGGCACTTTGATTGCTCAATGTCCCATCAGGACCTGGTATGTCAGGCACCTTGGTCAGCAGCTTCTGTGAGAGAACAAACTCATAGATCTTTTCTTTTGGTGCACTCTTGTTGCCACCAATTTTTAGAGACAAGAGGAATAGTTGAATGAGGGCCGGATAAGGAAGAAGGGTCTTGTGACTGGTAGTGAGTGACTCTGCTATATTGGTCATCTAAGATAGGACTAGTTGGTAATAATTGATGGGGACCTTTTGATCAATGGCATAGATTAAGTGACACATCTCACGAGTGACCAGGGAGTGATTTCCAGTAGGCATTATATTCGAAGCACAGAAGTTGTAGAGCATGTAGAACTTCTGTGTAAGAAACTTAGGCTTGACTCCTTTCCCTGGCATCTTCTTGACCTTGGTCTTGGTTATAGCATAAACCACTTTGTCACTATCAAAACAAACACCTTGCTCCAGAATCCCTTCAAATTCAACCTCAGGCCCTTCCAGAATAGCATTGATCTTGGAGGCTGAAATCTCATAGAGCACCCCTCCAATGAAATTCTTGTTGAACCATGGGGTAGCAGGTTTGATGACATCCTTTCTCAAATTTGCATAAAACTGAGTGACAAGTTCAGGTTGATATTCTTGAACAAGAGTTGCCCATCCGATTAATCCTCTTTTCTCAAGGTACTTGGTCCAACCAAGTTGTTCAAATTTTCCTCCACAGTATGTGTTTTCTTGACCAAAAACCTTTTTGATCAACACATTGGAGTGGTAGGCTTCACTGGACTGGTAGTAGAACTGATCGGAGTGAGCAAGGGCAGCATCAAGGATCTCACTTTTCTTTGGCTTGGAGGAGGATGGCTTTCTGATATCGAGCTTAGATTTCTTTCTGATCTCAGGGTTTTCTTCAGCATCTCGAACACGCTTTCCTTTGCTGGCAGACGGAGATGGTTTGGACACAACTTTGATTGCAGGTGGGGCAGCTTCCGTGGTAGCATCTTCTTCAGACTCAGTGGAGCTGTCCCCTTCAGCATCTGGTTCATCCTCAGCATTGAACTCGCTATCAGAGTCCTTCTCTTTATGCACTTTGGGAATTGGAACAGGGGCAACTTTAGATCCAATAGCACCATGAGATGGGTGTTGATCAGGTTCATCAGCACTTGAGCCTTTTTCTTCTTCATCTCCTCCAGATGATTCTTCTTCAGATTCTTCTTCAACAGTGTCTAACTCCTTGTGAGGCTCGACAGAATGAAATTGTTGTTGGACAGAAGTAGTAGATGGTTTTTTCACTGCAGAGGAACCTTGGGAAGGTTCGGACTGTCTGGATTCATCTGTCTGAGTGAGCGGAGAAGTAACAGGATTGGTCTGGGGCACAGTCTCCACCACTTTACTAGGCTTTTGTGACTTCTTGGCTTTGGAGGGCGCAGTAGAATCTTTGCCAACAACTGACTCAGTAATCTTGGAAGGAGGAAGTGAATCAAACACGGGTTTGATAATATTGAGAGGGACAGCAGCAACAGCATCTCCCTGAGCAGTAAATCCTTTAGCATCTGAACTAGGTTTGGAAACCCTTTTTGTTGAAGATGAAGACTTCCATTTCGAGACATCTTGAACAGGCAATGCAGGCTTGGGCGATTCAGTACCCTTCCTTTTGAGAGACATGGTAACAGGGGCCAAATCAGATAGACGAATGTCCTCTTCACTCTCTTTGTCTCCAGTAGAGGCAGTTTCCTGAGCTGTAGAAGAACCTAAAACCTGCACATTTGATGAGATAGACGATTTCTTTAATTTCTTTGAACCTTTCTTGGAGGATTTCTTGGCTGGGTTTGATGCGGCGGCAGCAGCGGCCAAGGTTTTGAGGTTTCCTGGCGACTCCATCGTAGTGGTGGTCTGAGATGGGGCAACATCATCTCCTTTAGTAGATGTGTTTCCTGGAACGACTGAGGCAGTAACCGCTTGAGTAGAGGGATTCGTGGTCACGTTCTCAGAAATGGTTGTCTCCCCCTCAACTGCTACACCAGCATCACGGAGTTCGTTTCGAATGTCCAATGGGTCCTCAACACCCTGAGAAGTTGTTGGAATCGATTGAGTAGCATCCACCTTCTTCTGAGGGGCATTAACCCCCTTTTTCGTCTTAGGGTTTCGAGGCGCCGGGGGCTTTCTCTGTCCTGGACTAGAATCCTTGGAGCCACGAGTTACAACCATCTTCCTGGACAATAAAAACTTAACCAGAACAATGAGCAACAAAAACACACGGTAAGTTAGTGAGGAACTGGGCAAAGAAGACGACGATACAACTTCGAGAAAAAAAAAATAAACGAAACATCAACTCCCTTCATCATCAATCAAATCCTTCCCGCCATAGGTGTCCAGTGTCATCATTACAGAGTGCAGCCTATAATGGGCCGAAAATATAAACTGGGTTGGGCTCTAAATGGGCCTCAACTAATCTCCCCCTGAAATTATAATCCTGCAACCCAAACTTATTAGCAAAAAAAAAAAAATATGAGTGCAAGAATTAACCAGGTATACCAATGGGGAGATCTGAGTGACACTCTTCAGACAATGTAGCATAGACCAAGATCCTTTCTAAGTGATTCAAACCGATCACTGTTCAGAGCCTTGGTAAATATATCAGCATGTTGAAGTTCAGTTCCAACATGTTGAATGAACACCACCCCTCCCTCAACTAGCTCCCTGATGTAATGATGTCGAATGTCAATGTGCTTGGTCCGGCTATGTTGAACTGGATTCTTGGCAATGTTAATAGCACTCATGTTGTCGCACATCAAGAGTAGCTCTTTCTGTTCAACTCCATAATCTTTTAACATTTGCTTCATCCATAGGAGTTGGGCACAGCAACTCCCTGCAGCTAGGTATTCAGCCTTAGCAGTGGACAACGAGATTGAACTCTGCTTCTTACTGTACCAGCTGACCAAATTTGTTCCAACATAGAAGCAGCCACCAGTAGTACTCTTACGATCATCCACGCAGCCAGCCCAGTCAGCATCACTGTAGCCTATAAGTTGAAGACTTGAGTCTTTTGAATACCAGATACCAAGATTGGATGTTCCAGAGATGTATTTCAAGATCCTCTTGGCAGCATGTAGGTGAGACTCCTTAGGATTTGCCTGATACCTAGCACACACTCCCACTGCATAACTTATATCGGGTCTGCTGGCAGTTAAATAGAGAAGGCTTCCAATGATACTCCGATATAATTTAGGATCAACATCCTTCCCAGAGGAGTCTTGACTGATTTTATCATTCGTGCCAAAGGGAGTTCTAGCTGGTTTGCTTGACTCCATCCCAAATTTTCTCACAATGTTCTTGGCATATTTAGCTTGACTGAGGAACATTCCATCTTTCTTCTGAGTAACCTGTAGTCCAAGGAAGTAGTTTAGTTCTCCAACTAGGCTCATCTCGAACTCACTGCTCATAATCTTGATGAATTCATCTTTGAGAATGTGAGATGTGGATCCAAAGACGATGTCATCCACATAGATCTGAGCAACAATGAACCCTTTAGCTTCGTTTCTGATAAATAGAGTTTGATCTGTACTCCCACTTTCATATCCATGCTTTAGCAGATAAGTTGAGAGTCTCTCATACCAAGCCCTGGGAGCCTGTTTCAAACCATACAAAGCCTTGTGCAGCTTGTACACATGATTCGGATGGTGAGGGTCTTCAAACCCTTTTGGTTGCTCCACATAAGCCTGTTCTTTCAACCAACCATTTAAGAAGGCACTCTTTACATCCATTTGATAGAGTTTGAACTCAAAGGAACATGCTACAGCCAGAAGTAGATGGACAGCTTCTAATCTGGCCACTGGTGCGAAGGTTTCACTAAAGTCAACACCCTCGACCTGAGTGTACCCTTGAGCCACCAATCTTGCCTTGTTTCTAGTGACATTCCCGTTCTCATATGTCTTGTTTTTAAATATCCATTTGGTACCAATAACGTTGACATCTGAAGGTCTCTCCACCAGTTCCCATATATCATTTCGAGCAAACTGTTGAAGCTCTTCCTGCATAGCAGTAGTCCATTGCTCATCACTTAGGGCTTCTTCTACTTTGGTTGGCTCAATCCTTGAAGTGAAGCAATGAAGTCCAGCTAACTCTTTATAGTTGATTTTCTTCTTGTTCCTAGTTCTCCTGCCTTCGTTGATATCCCCAAGCAAATCACTCACATCATGATTCCTGTGAACCTTGCTATTACTTGCAGGAGTTCGTGGATCATGGTTCGATTCATTAGATTGAACTTCCTTCTCTGCAGGCTTTTCTTCAGGAATGACAGATGAAGCTTCCTTCTCTGGACAGACTTCATTTAGTATCCCTTCAATAGGAACTGGTTCAGGGACTCTGCTAGGCTTGTCTTCGATGATGACATTTGCAGATTCGACCACTTTCCTCGGGGAAGGAAGATACACTCGATAGGCCTTGCTAGTAGATGAATATCCCACAAATATTCCCTCTGTGCTCTTCTCTTGGAACTTTCCAAAATGATTCATGTCATTTAAAACAAAGCACTTGCTACCAAATATATGAAAATATGAAATTGTTGTCCTTTTACCTTTCCACAATTCATAAGGAGTCTTCAAGGTCTTAGATCTCATATGAACGCGGTTACCAACATAGCACGCAGTGTGCACTGCTTCTGCCCAGAGGAACTGCGGAACGTCCTTCGAATTCAGCATGACTCTGGCCATTTCTTGGATTGTCCTGTTCTTCCTTTCCACCACTCCATTTTGTTGTGGGGTTCGGGGAGCAGAAAACTCATGCTTTATCCCATGCTCAGTGCAGAAATCTTCGAACAATTGACTCTCAAATTCACCATCGTGATCACTCCTGATTCTTTTAACTTTACATTCCTTCTCAGTAGTGATTTGGTTGTGCAGTTTGATGAACTCCTTGAGTGCTTCGCTCTTTTCCCTGAGAAAGGAAACCCAAGTGTATCGAGAAAAATCATCAACACACACTAGAACATAGTGCTTACCTCCTAAACTCTTTACTTCATTTGGGCCAAAGTGGTCCATATGAATGAGTTCAAGGCATTGGGTTGAACCAGACTGTTCAATCCCCTATGAGAGGTCCTGTGCTGCTTGTTTCTTGCACAATCATTACAGAACTCCGTATCAGATTTCTTCTTGGGAGGGAGACCTTTGGTAGCACCTGATTTGCTGAGTTTGATTAGGTCCCTGAATTTGTAAGGAACCTGAGATTGAGGTGACCCAATCTCTCATGCCACAGCTGAGTTTGTAAGGAACATGCACTTTCACTTAGCAAACAAGATTGTGCCAAAGTATAACAGTTGTTTTTGGACCGAAGTCCTTTCAGTATACAAACATCACTATAATCGAGAATTTCACACTGTTCCCAATCAAAGCAGACTTTCATTTTGTTATCACAAAGTTGACTAATGCTAATAAGGTTAGCACACAGACCTTCCACATAGTAGACAGGATTGAGAGCAGGAAGCCCATTGTCTCCGATTGAACCCTGTCCAGCCACTTTACCTCTGCCACCATCTTCAAAGATAACATAGCCTCCATCAATCTTTTGAAAGTCAGATAGAAGGCTCTGATTGCCTGTCATGTGTCTGGAACACCCGCTATCAAAATACCAGCACACTTTCTTTCCAAATTTGCTTGTTGAGTGGAAAGCCATGTTGCACAGGAAGCCTCCCTTGATCCGCCATTCTTTTCTGAGAATTCTTCTTTTTAGATCTTCATTTGGCCAAATCATGGGTCTTCCTGACACTGCATCTCTAGCCAGGAGTCGACAGGTTTCAGCTTTGTGACCAAGTGTCTTGCAATACATGCACAACAAAGGAATACTAGGTGGAACAGGCTTCTTCACCTTTCTTTCCTTCGACTGCTTACCATGAGTAATTGCCTTCTTGGGGGATTCTTCTGAGCTACCGTCAGAGGAATGTCCTTCCTTGACAAACACTGTATCTGTGAAACTGCTGCATCCTTTCGTATACCCGATTCCTCTTCTATCACCATGTGCCTTGGAGGCAGAGAGTATCTCAGACAGAACATCCTTTCCCTTATTAAGTCTGTTTGCAAGATCTTCAGAAGATTTGACCTTTGTATTGAGCTCTTGGATCTGTGTAGATAGGTTGGCCACCTGTGATTGAAGGTCCTATCTCTGACTTGTTAGAGCAGCAACTTGTTCAATTAGAGCCCCATTCACAGTAGTGAGGCTGAACACTTGTTCACTCAAACCAATCATCTCTTGTTGGAAGTTATCACGTTGAATGGTGAGTTCTGACACTTGGCTGCATAGAACACCATTGTCAGTGGTCAGATCAATTACTTGAACCGACAGCTTATCCACCCTTACTAAAACTTTTGACAGATTTCCCACACGAGTATTTTTAAGAAAATAGAAAATAATAAGATAATCCCGGTTTTGATTTTTATTTAATGAAAATCGATTTATGATGATGGAGTTTGGATTTTGGGATATGTTTATAGGTTGTCACATTTTTATTACTCGTGTTAAGAAATTGTGCCCCCGAAAGCGCACGGAGTCAAAAATTGCAGTATTTATAGTAAGTACCGGATCGTTCACTGAAGGATGTGCGATAGAAGCAGGGCCCACATCGTTTACTAAGATTTTCCACTCGGTTACTCGATTCAAGTTTGTGTTTGATTATGATCTACTTGACATAATTTAATTCTAAGCTATGAAAGCAATAGAATAAAGCAGATAAAATTATTCTAGAAAGCGAATTAAATTTAATCTAAGAAAGCAATAAAATTATTCTAAGAAAGCGGTTAAAATTATTCTAAGAAAGCAAATTTAAAATGAGACAGAGAGGACAGGAAGAAAATAATAAAAATTGGACAAGATTCAGATGAGACACAATTAAACTTCCATTTTAACACACAGATCTTTGTTCGAGATAATCCTTTCAGTTAGCTAATTCTCATGCTCTATATACCATGTTCCCTTTAACAGACAGGTACTTACAGTAAGAGTTTACATGCTCTTAAGAAAACAAAATCTAAGATACCACAGACGAATAACTACCCTTGCAATGCATTGCTAAGGTATATTATTTATCTGTGGTGGACAAGCAACACCTGACAAATCATTAGTTGAAGTGTCAAGTACTCCCATCATTCCCCCGGTCACACCCAAAGATTTAAATCAAGCCTGAACTATCCCTTAACTCTCAGTCCTAGTAGCAGTTAGAAGATCTAGTGACACATCCGAGTGACCTCTACGAAAGCAATTAAAAGATAGTGATTAAAAGAAAGCAGTAAAGAAAGCATTTGAAATCCTATCACTCAGGAGTTTCAAAAGCTTCGTACCGGTAGTAAAAGAAAGCCCCCAGTCAGGATGACCGGATGTGGATCAAGAATTCCCAGACCTCGGTGAACCGCTCGCAGTGTTCACTTCCTTCCGGGTGGTTATGAGATACAAACTAATGAAACGAACTAATAGATTAGTTCATTCCGGATGCACTCACTCGGGACTCAAAAATAGGCTTTGGCAGAAGAGGATAGCAGTTGAAAGGAACTCAACCCTATCTTAGAAAATAACCAAGGGCTATGTATTGTTCCTCTAGAATTATCTAACACACTATATTTGAATCCAAGTGGATCCCATCTCGGTGTGTTAATTAAGACTAAATTCCCAATACACAGCAATTTCGAAAAATAATCGATGTGAAAATCATTCCCTAAACAGGTACTAGACTCTCAATAAGAACACAGACCCTTTCAGTCTAGGCGAGACCTAATCGCTGACTCTGCTTCTAACTTCCCAAAATCAATTCCCAGTCGAATTTGAATTAGTCATAACAGTGGAATTTATCCCTTACTTAGATCCGGATTTTATAAATGAATTTTTGTTGGAAATTTATTATGAGACATTGAAACTTTTGACAAGTTTCACTAACACGAGCATATTTTTATAAGAAAGTATACCAGGATTAATTTTATTAAAATGAAAGAGTTATGATTCACGGGAAAGGGTTTAGGGATAAATATTAAGATTATTATTCTTTTTATTACTCAAGTGCGGTGCTTTAATTTCAAATGGCGCTGTGGTCCTCTCTGTCATGAACTGTTGACAAATCTCATGGTACAGCCGGGATAGGTTGACCTTCAGCCTGTCACACTGAGAGTCCCCGGCATATGTGCCATGATACTTCTCATCAATTCTTGCCATAAGATTCCCTGCCATGAAACTTTTGACAAATTTCCACTACATGAGTATTTTCTGAAAAATCATGATCCTGGTTTAGGTTTTATTTAATGAAACCAATTTATGATGGCGGAGTTGTGATTAGGGATATATTTATAAGTTGTCATGTTTTTATTGCTCGTGTTAAGAAACTGTGCCCCCGAAAGCGCACGGTGTCAAAAATTGCAGTAATTTATAGTAAGACCGGATCGTTCACTAGAGGATGTGCGATAGAAGCAGGGCCCACGTCGTTTTACTAAGATTTTCCACTCGGTTACTCGATTCAAGTTTGTGTAATGACTGACAACTACTTGACGTAATTTAAACTAGGCTATGAAAGCAATTAAAATAAAGCAGATAAAGTTATTCTAGAAAGCGAATTAAATTAAATCTAAGAAAGCAATAAAATTATTCTAGGAAAGCGGTTAAAATTATCTAAGAAAGCAGATTTAGAATACGACAGAGGGGACAGGAAGAAAAGAATAAAGATTGGACAGGATTCAGATGAAACACAATTAAACTTCCATTTTGTTACACAGATCTTATCTTGGGATAATCCATCAATTAGCTAATTCTCATGCTCTCTATACCATGTTCTCTTTAACAGACAGGTACTTACAGTAAGAGTTTACATGCTCTTAAGGCAACAAATTCTAAGATACCACAGACTCACAACTGCTCCCGTCAGAGCGTGTCATTTATCTGTGGTGGACAAGCAACACCTGACAAATCATTTATTGAAGTGTCAAGTACTGCTATCATTCCCCCATGTCACACCCAAAGATTCTAACCAAGCCCTGAACTATCCCTTAACTCTCAGTCCTAGTAGCAGTTACACAACTCTCAATACAACCGAGTGACCTCTAACGAAAGCATTTAAAAGAAAGCGATAAAGAAAGCATTTAAAATCCTATCACTCGGAGGTTTTTGAAAGTCTGACCCTGGTAGTAAAAGAAAGCCCCCAGTCAGAATGACCGGATGTGGATCAAGAATTCCCTATTCTCGGTGAACCGCTCGCAGTGTTCACTTCTCGTCGGGTGGTTATGAGATACAAACTAATGAAACGAACTAATAAAATTAGTTCGTTCCGGATGCACTCACTCAGGACTCAAAAATAGGCTTTGGCAGAAGAAGATAGCAGTTGAAAGAATACTCAACCCTACCTTAGAAAATAACCAAGACCCGAATGTTGTTCCTCTAGTATTATCTGTCACACCTTATCGGAATCCAAGGGGAATCTGACCCAGTGTAATATTTAATACAAGATTTCCAACAAACAGCAATTTTGGAAAATAATAAATCTGAAAATCATTCCCTATCAGGTACTAGACTCTCAATTAAAATACAGATCCTTTCAGTCTAGGTGAGACATAATCGCTGACTCTGCTTCTAATTTCCCAAAATCAACCCCCAGTCGGATATGAATTAGTCATAACTGTCGAATTTATCCCTTACTCAGATCCGGACTTTATAAATTTTTAAAGGAATTTTTGTTGGAAATTTATTGTGAGACATCTGATTAAAATCAAGACTCATGTGTCCAAGGGAAGGATCCCAAAATAATATTGACCACAATATCTACATAATAATATCATGCATAAATTTATAGAGAGGTGTAAAATAAAATAACCCAAAATATAAGGTGGGTTTAGACAGAATGTGAAACACAGAGATGAAATAGCCGGAGATGAGAAGAATTCATTTGGCTGATAAGATGACAAAAATAATCAGGATAATCCGGACTGCAAACATCTGCTATCCAGGTCCTGATTATTTCAGGTGGGATGATTTTTAGATAGTGAAATTCCCTAAATGACAGTTGCCACTGTCATCTTAGACTCCACTATCTGTGAACTTGGATAAAAACCCACATGTTCTATCACTGCAATAATTATTAGATGACATTGGCAAATATCATCTAACATTACTACAGCTCCAGATTCGGGTTTGAAATTAAAGTAAAGAAAAGAAGACTGTATCCGGATAGGAGTCAGCTGAGCAGCTATTATAATCCCGAATGGACGAACCGCCAAGGCTTCCACCGACCACCATCCGGACCATGCAAAATAACAATTAATAATTAATATACAGAAAACGAGCTAGTTATCCGTGTGGGAATACCCGCCAACATTAATCTGATATATTCCTTATTAGCTGTTTCACACATCACGGAAAAGACAAAATAAATAAAAGAAAGTATTTTTGGGTCATCTTGCATGAGAGACATTGGTTTCTCATGCAAGGTATGGAAATTATTCCATAATTACTCCCCATGTCTAAATAATCACTCATTCCATAATTAATTAATTACAGTCCGGATTATATACTTAGATCATTAGAGTTTAATCATTTGTAGAAGAATCTTTTAAGGGGAAATTGAACAAAGTTCTTTATATCAAATTAATCATGGGTTGAGATCATTGGATTTCAACCTCAAAATATTAATATAAAGGTTCAATTAATTAATGGAATGAAATGAAGAATACAAATTTGGCAAAAAGGTGCCACTTTGTCGCGATGCAGAGTTTGTGTCGCGGAGCGTGGCTCCGCGACAAAGGTTTCGCGACAAAGGGGTGGGAAATAAGGGGAATGGAATTTTGAAAATAGGGTTTGCTTTGTCGCTAAGCAAAAATGTTGTCGCGGAACATGGTTCTGCGACAAGGAGGCATAGCGACAAAAAGGTTGAAAATTGGACAGGGCATAATTCTTGTCGCGGAACAAGAGGTTTTGGCGCGGAACGTGGTTCCGCGACAAGGTTACTTCGCGACAAAACCCTTCCAGAATAAAATCACAAATATTTGGGTCCTTGGTCGCTAATCAGGATTTTGTCGCGGAACGTGGCTCCGCGCCAAGGGTTGTTTCGCGACCAAGGGTTTTAAAATAATGGTTAACAAATGTTCTTTGGCACCTTTGTCGCCAAAGCGTCATTTTGTCGCGAAACGTGGTTCCGCGACAAGGGTTTTTCCGCGACAAAGGTGTGTCCAGTACACATGTCAGAAAAGTAAAGTGGAACAGTGGCATGCATTATGTGTGATCTCACCCTTTTCAGATTCAAAAGCTAAACTAAGCTCAAAATAACAAAACAGAATAAGAATCTAGCTAGAACATGCTTGAACATAAAAGTAATGAAACAAACTTAAATCTTAAGAAACCCTAATCCGAGCTTGATCACTCATAAGCGTGCAACATTATCCCAAGAAAAAGTCACCAAGCAGTGACATTAAAATGCAGAACAAGGATCAAATAACCCAAGGAAAATGAAAGCAGTAAAATCCATGGGGTGTGAGACCCATTTCATGATTTTGGGACACAAATGGATAATGTTTTCCCATATTATTAAACGGTGTTGTTCATACCCATGATTTGGGTACCACAAACCCTTAAACAAAAGTTTAGAACAAGAAATAAGGTGTAAAACTGGCTATCTAATCAAAGTGCAATAAACTACATCTAGCTAGTGCATGAATTAAATAATACAAGAAAAACCTAACTAAACTACCCTAAACTAAACTAAACTACTGAGCTCCCCACTTGTCTTCAAGAAGGTGTATTTTCTCTAAAATTCTTCCAACCTAGCTCAAAGGAAACACCTCATATTTATAGAGGGGAAACCCTAAGCTCATGGGCCTTGATTTGAGCCCATTGTGTCTCAAGACATCACACACATCACAGCTTTGTCTCGGAGCACCAAGTTTGGTCGCGGAACACACTGCATGTGGCAAAGCTTCTCGACTGGGTCTTGTGTCTCTAAAAATGCATCTTTGTCGCGGAATGGACCTTTGTCGCGGAACAGGGCATCGCGACAAAGGTATCGCGACAAAAGGGCTCCGGCTGGTCTTCTCCTTCATCTGAGCTTGCTTGGTCGCGGAACGTTCCTTTGTCGCGGAACCATGCATCGCGACAAAAGGGCTTCCGCGACAAAGGTCTTCATGGGCCTGCTGGATTGGGCCAGATGGGCCGAAAATGTTCTTTTTGTGGGCTTTTCTATCTTTTTTTTCCATCTTTTTCATTCCTTTTTCTTTTCTTTTCTTTTTCATTGGGCCGAAAATGCCTTTTTCACACCAGCTTATTATTTTTACAATTATGCATAAATCAATCCAATTCGACTGCTTTCTTACTTAATGTAAGACCGGAATGCGATCAAATGCCCGTTTAAGACACGGAAATGGATTGAAAATAATGGTCATTTCTGGCCATTATCAACATCCTCACATTTAATACTGATCGTCCCCGAGCAGTCAGAGTCAATGTTCGTAAGAACACGGACTCTACATATTCAATTCATTTTTGTGGCTTCATAAATCACATCCTTTATGGATTGGGATAAGACAATCAAAAACTACAAGCATTAAACTCCCTTGATTGCAGTGTTTAATGAAATGATACTTGCTCACTAAATCGGGCCTACAAATCAAACGTTATTATTAATCCTTCATGAATATCATGTTTGAAAGATGCAAAGATTAAGAATTAGAATTAAGGCATGACATGAACATTGTTTAATGAAACAGAGCCTCACATACAAGAGAATCAGAAATTTCACTCACTCTCAATTGTGGTTTAATCAGTGAACACTCATAATCAATTTTAATTAAATTGTCCCATATGCTTGCAATCAGACCAACTCGCCACCGGCTCATTTCCTCAAATCGAGATCACGAGGTCTTATTTAAGGGTTATAACGGGGCATACGGTTGTAACATTAGGTAGGAAAGGGAATTATTGGGTTAATAAGTGGCAAGAGTCCATTCCATCATAACTTGGCATATTCTTATTTAAAATTTATGATCATCAATATTTTTTCTCTCTTTTGCTTTTCTCTTTCTATTGCATGACATTAGACTAAGTCTAATTTTGCTTTGTCATTTGCAATTCATTTTCTTCTCTTTTTTTTTTTTTTTTTGAATCGGTTTATTGGATACCGATTAACATGGGTTGATGATCATAAGTTTAATGCCTTTGATAGAATTTATCCTTGCACACTTGGGTTTGAATTTCTTGGTCTTTTTATAAGGCTAGGAATAATATAGAGGGCTTCAAAGAAAAATTAGGCTTAAAGGCTCAAGTTGGTTTATCCTAAAGGGAAAATATTTTTGAGTTTGGATTTCAAAAGAAGGCCAAAAATTTGGGTTTTTCTAAGTGCCTCAATCATATGCTCGATTTTGGGAATATGGCATGGTCTTGAATCGGTCCAAACTGCAAGTTCTAGTTTCCTTTAATCAAAATGATTCACACATCAAAGAAAATAAATTAGTAAAAGTGACTCATGGCTCAAATCTCACAAGGTTAGATTGATTCATGTCATACAATATTCTCAATTTTGATCAAAGCTTAATTCTAACAATTTATTCAATCAAAATCTCTAACATGCAGATTTATTACCCAATAAGCTGATCGCATCATTAAATTTTTATAGCTCAAAACCTCAGGAATTCATTTCATGCATGTCTTCAATTATATTATCCCAATTTAAAAGTTTGAAAATTTAATCACAAGCCTAAATTCAACATGTGAATTTAGAGCAAGTTTATGCATATTTTTGCTGGTCATTTAATTTAAGGCAGTAAAGAGGCACTGCTGACATACAGAGTATGTCCACAGCATATTTTTGGCCTGACAGTCACTTATTCATCTTGGACTGTGCAGACATCTTTTCAAGAATAAAATTGTTTGGACTGCAAAATTCCAAAATTAAAACAGTGAATGATATCAATTACAAGAGATTCCATTGCAGTCAGAACGATTTTGCACAAGGGAAATGAAATTCTCTTATATGATATTTACAATTATGTTCGATTGATATGACAATTACATACTTAATCTGCTTTCTCTCCTGGCTGATTCGACGGCTCTGCTACATCTGATGGAGGTGGGGGTGGCTTGGGGAGTTGACTGATGAGTGCTTGCATCAGTGTTTCCATCATCTTGCGCTGCTTTTCTTCACTCTCCACTCTTTCTCTATGCATGCGCTCTTCCCTGTCCATCATCATTTGCCTGAATTCCGCCTCTTTCTTTTCCTTCTCCTGCTTCTCCTTTCGCTTCTCTTCCTTTTCTCTCCAACGCTCTTGGCGTTCTTCTTCTCTTTCCCTCCTTCGCTCTTCACGCTCCTCTTCGGCCCTTTTTTCGCTGTTCCTCTTGGCTTGCCATAACTACGATAGTCATGGACTTCATTCCCTCGAGCATAGATTGGCTCATCCTGCTCACCATCTCAATTGTTTGGGAATCAGCAGGGAATTGCGAATACATTCTGGCTTTGAGGAGGCATCTGAGGTTGAGGTTGAGTCGGAGGGGGAATTGGAATCTCTGTCCGTTCTTGGGTCTGCAGGAGGCTCTTCTTGGACATTCGAAGGTCCTGCATCAGCACAGGTTTTCTGTGTTCCCTTCTTTGTCTTGGGCTGTCTCTTTCGTTTTCTTGATGTCTGCCCACTTGATATGAAAGAGGATTGAGCCGTCCGAATCTCCTCTGCCGAACAGTTGGGGAAGGGAGTATTTAATACTCTCACACAGGGGAAGCCTCGCACACTGATAGGTGGGTTTACTCTCACCACTGTGTCACCCTCAAAAGCGCTCAAATCAACTCCCTGAGCTATGCAGATTCTCCTAATCAGATTTGGATAACATAGCACCTGTCTATCCTTTATCCGGGTTATCATCACCTCGAACACATGCCTCCCTATATTCAGTTTTGCTCCGCTCCACATTCTTGCAAATCCCATCAATACATTCCCAGATGTGGTGTGCGGATGCAAATTGGGCCGGATCTTGGACATGTAGAACTCATAAGTTGGCATGAACTGTATCCGCAGCCATTTTGCATTGAATGTATGTCCTGGGGCGGTCACACTGGTCATGCTGTTAGCCAAGGTTGCATACTTCGCATATTCGCTCGTCTTGGCTCTCTTTGTCATGATCTCATCAGGGGGAAATTCGCTTTTAATGTCTGGAGTCCCAAAGAACTGATTCAGCCAATCAGGTGCAATGCTTATCACTTGTCCACGGATCCATGTTGTTCTGGCAGCTTCATCGATGTTGCAGAAGAATTCCTTTGTTAGCTCCACGAAGCCATCTTCGTCATGATGCAGCATGAAGTTACCCCACTCTTGATTTCTGTAGAAAGTCTCAACAGTGGGGTGTGACAATGCATCGGGTCTGAACCCTTTATCTGGCACTATCATTTTCTGCAACTTCTTATACTTTTCTGCATTCTCTTTGTTGCCATTGAACTTGATCTGCATCTGTTCTTCACTCAGCTTTTACTTCTCATATTCTTTTGAAACGCCCATTCTTTGCCTCACAGTATTCTCAGACCAGAACTCGACTGGTCGAATGGATCCGACAGATTCGTCGTCGCTCGTGTGCCAGTCTGTTTTGATCATCTCCTTCCTGTGGCTGGTCATCCCTTGGTTCAGCCTCATCTCCCCTCTGACTTGGCTCTCCTTCTCCATGAGCTGTTTCATCTCCGAATTCCTCCTCAACCTGTTTAATTACATTTTTTCACTGTATTGAGTTCACAATTTACAGGCAAAGAAGATGTAGTTACATGAAAATTACGGTCATCAACATCAGTTGATACCTCCTCCTCCTCCCTAATTCTTGCAGCTCGTCCAACTGGACGTTGCAGAATAGGCGCCATCTGGTCCATGAATTCCTGCTCCTCCTGCCGAGCTTCTTCTTCTGAGTCATTTCCCTCTGCAGCTTCAGTCACAATTTCCTGAACATTTTCCTTAAGCGCAGAGGCCATGGGATGGTCGCCTAGCTGTTTTTCCAAGGTTTTGGCCAGTGCTGCTGGATCAATGGACTCATGCGAGCCTTGGGGCTGTTCAGCTTGATGCGATGATCCTTCTTGAGTAATGAATTTTTCAATTCTGGCCGTGCCCACGAGAGGATCAATCAATTGACCCACTTCTGTTTGGTATTTGATTTGATTTGGCTTTTCTCCAGCATCAATTCTCGTTTCAATCTGTTCGTTGATGTTCTGCCTCAATTCTTCCCGAAGTGTCTCGGCACTACGAATAAAGGGGCCAGTCCATCCTGGTGGTTGTTCTTCTTTGATCTTCACTCCCTTTCCTTCGACTCCACCAGTGATTTTCAGCTCGCAGTCTTCCTCATCCCCCTGTTCAGCCTCTCCAGATTTCCTTCTTTCCAGATCAGCGTGCATCTTTCTGGCAGTTTCTTCATCCTTCGTCTGCTGAATGTTCCTTCTGATCTGCTCTTCCTCTGCAGCTTTCTTTTCCATTGCCAAGCGTTCTTCCTCAGTCACCTTTTCTACTCCTGAACCACTTGTTACTTGATCCATGAGGCCGGCTGATGCAAATTCATCATTTT